>NW_017547112.1:980014-1023302 GCF_001854935.1 Bemisia tabaci | reverse complement strand
CGACCTCTCTCTAGCTGTCGAGTTTTCAATTGATAATGCCTGGGAAACTAAAAAGAAGGACTTTCATAAAACTATTTTAATACCTAAACCTTGGAAACTATAAGACTTTCACCTTAATTTTTCCAAAAAATTGCTTGTGACATTTCCTTGCATACGAAAAAAACTTGATTTAAAATAAAAAAAGAATCATACGTAAGTATATGAGCTAAATTTGAAATGTTCAGTTATTCGTTACATACAGGGTGATTCAAAAGTCCCGCATCGTCCTTGTCATATGACTTATTTTTCCTCGAAAAATTAAAATAAGAGCCGAGATTTTGAAATATCGCAATGGAGATACGTAGTATCTCATTTTATCCATCGACATGGAGTCCTCCTAAACAAGGAGAGCGCGCTTGTAGAGTAACTATGAAAATGACCGCAAGATACCGTCACCTTCCGGCCAAAGTATCACAAGCGACGTTTAAAAATTTCCGCCGCCATTTGATGCTTTTACAAAAAAATTGTTCAACGAAGCTGTCCGAAAAATTCGCTGAATTTTCTTTGTGGCGCCAATAATATTCAGTGAAATTTTCAAACAGATTCAACCAGCAATAGAGAATTTGCAGGTGTCTTAAATTTTCTGAGTTTCATCTTTGAAATGATACTGCTCGGAAAACTGAGTACGAGGACATCCTTGGTTTCTAAATTGGACAATTATTGGAGAAAATACGACAAAATAACCTAATCTGCTAGAATACATGTGTTTAAATGGAAAATGCCGCCATATGACGTCATGTGGCGGCGGATTTTTTCACCTATAAATCTATTTTTCTCCACACTAAAAAAAAACTCCGGCCGTGGGAGCCGCAATTACGGGCTATATAGATATACCGTCCGTTCCGGGCTCAAAGGCCGAAAATTCCTGCTGCTGGAGGCGTAGCTTCGATTGCTCCGGGTTCAGAGGCCGAGGCTACGGCTCCAGCAGCCGGAATTTTCGGCCTTTGAGCCCGTAACGGACGGTATGTCTATATAGCCCGTAATGGCGGCTCCCACGGCCGGAGTTTTTTTTTTTTTCAGTACAATTTTCCATGTCAGAAAAAAATTATAAAAAAAACCTGTAAACTCAGCTCATTGAGCACTCTCAGATGAAGCAATAACAATTTGTGCAAATTCTCCATTTCTCTGTAAAAAAAAAATGAAATGGCGGCGACAATTTTGAAAAGTAGCATGACGCTTGTGATCGCCTATTCGGTCGGAAGGTGACGATACATTTTAAGGTGCTGGTGGGTGCGTCGCGTCGGCAAGTGGCGCTGCGTCGGGTTGCTCCGGTGACGGAGCCACCGCCCGCGTCGCGACGCGCTCCAAGGGGACGCTGCCGCAGCCGAGGCGACAACGCAACGCCGCGACGCCGCGAGCTTCTGTCAGGGTGAACCGCAGCTTTCACCGCGGCGCGGCGTGGCGCTGTGACCTCCAGCCACGGCCGAAGAATAGGGTATAAAAGATCCTCATCCAGCCCGGCTCCGACTCCAACCTCCAACGCGGAGGAAAATTGCGGGGGGCAATGGGGGCATTGGCTCGGCTTCATCCATTCCAGCGCCCGCTCGCCTCTTTTTTCATCATTCGTTTTAATAACCATTTTCATTCAGTCCTCTCGCCGAGCCGCATCTCGCCCGCGGAGGGGATGCGGGGGAGGAGACGCGCCACACAGAGGGCTCCAGTCTATTAGACTTGAAATTTTTAACTAAAACTGCAAACTTTGACGTTCATTTCGTCACATTTTTTTAAATTTCTAGGGGTGCTACTAGAAAAAAATTTCACGAGGAAACCAATGGAGATGATGCAACATCTCCATTGGACATGCAATTTTTGACTAAAACCGCAAATTTTGACGTTCATTTCGTCACATTTTAAATTTCAAGGGGCGCTACTAGAAAAAAATTTCACGAGGAAACCAATTTTAAAATCTCTAAGTTTTGTATGAACTGAGTTATAAGCGTTTAAAATTTCCAAATTTCGTCCTAATCCCCTATTTCTCGATCCACTGTAAGCCATGCCACGGGACGGGGCCGGGAACAACCACCTGTCTTGAGCGGTCACGCTAGAGGGGGCAGCAGTCGAGTGTGGCGTTTATCACGGACCAAGAATGACCATTCTCACGTGTGACACCCCATCGTTTTTTTGATTCATATCAACCTCGGTCCTACCAAACGGGGTCATCCAGGGCCTCACGGTAAGCAGCGTGGTAATCGACTCAGTTTTAACAGGATCGCATTCAACCCGGGGGAAGCACAACTTTTTCGAGATGCGAAAGGTTTGTTCACTCGCTGGAGGTACCAACATGGGCCTGTGAACGAGGTGTTCATCGGAGTGATACATGGCATACCTTAGTATTATTGGATGGTATAATATACTTGATCTACAATATCCTACGGGGCTACATATATAAAAGTCGCTTTTATACCGCTCTCTGGCGCTTTGCGACACCTAACCGCCACTAAACTCGGTCCTCCCACAACCCGTCAGGGAGTTTTCACTCCCACATTTCATTTAAAACCCCCTGTCGCCACCCTTTCACTGAGCGTCCTCTTTGTCTCTTCCCAGGAAGAACCCAATCAAGCATCCTTTTTGGCAGCCTCTCTCCCGTCATCCTATTAACATGACCGTTTTAATGGGTGGTAGTTCTGGACTGGTCTAGATCCCTAGGACTGGTTTGGTATTGAATTTGAGCTAAATCAGTTAAGCCGTTTAAAAATGGCGAATTTTAGGCANGGGGGGGGGGGTTGCGCGGCATGACGGGAGCCGGGAAGCCGGCCGGAGCAGGGCCGCAAAATGGGTCAGGGGGAAAAATTGTTGGGCAAACTGTTCGTTGTGCTGTGGGTCAGGAAAAGGAAATATCTGGAAAAACTATTCATTACATAATGGCTTACAGACATACGATTCTATGACTGTACCACTCCTACCTCCGGAAATACACTTGCTTCACGCGGTGGATGCGCGGGACACTTAAAAAGTAGAAACAACTGAATGCAGTTCTTTTTTTTTTTTTTTTTTTTTTTTTTTTTTTTGCAAAAATCCATGATTGAAATTGCATCAAATAATTTAAAAAGGGGGCAGGCCAAAATCCTCTGGTCAAAAGTTCTCCAGTGAGTTGATGATGAGAGTGGCTTGGTCCTTGTATCCTTGTGTTACCATACTATCTGGAACCATGACAACTTGCATTCTAGCTCGCTTAGCTGCCAGCACACCAGAGGGTGAATCCTCAAAAACCAAACACTGGTAAAAACGGGGGAAAAAGTACCTTAATATACTATCTCGCAATAATTGTAATACATAACTGTAAATAAATGAGCACTCTTGCACACAGTGTACGTCCTCCCAAGACTACCCAGACAACACACCCGGACCACTGTTAACTTTAATTTTGGTAATTTTGAAGATCAAATGGGCAGAATCAAGCAGGCGAATTTTGTTTTGAACAAATAAACAGATTACCAGGACAACTTTTTTGCATTCAGAATCGAAAATCAATGGTAAATTTTTTGATTGAAAAATCAAAAACCACTCGAAAAAGACATGTTCATATTTTAGGATTGGATCCTGTTTTACTTACCCTCTCCGGAGGTGGGTTCTTGGGAAACCTCGATGCACCGACGAAGAAAATATCAGGGGCCGGTTTGCTCCTGGCGACCTCAGGATCAGTGTCACTGACGACGATGTGGTGGAAAAGAGAAAAAGTTTTTCGGTGACAGGCTCTTAAAATATCCACCATTTCAACCCAAGCGCTCGTTGCTATGGCCATCGGAATTTTGTGTGCTGCCAGATGTCGAATGAGTTTCTTAGCGCCTAGAATTTAGATTAGCCACATGACTGACACTGAGCTTGAACCCTTTAAAAGTTAAGATGCCTATTTTCACATGAAGCATTAAATACATAAGCTGAACTGGACCTCCTACAAATTGCGCACGGTACTCAGAGAGGTACCTCATAGATGTCTTATACGCAGATGGAAGGGAATAGCAGAGCCGAACGCAAGGATGCAAAATTTACTACTAGACAAGGACCTGCAGTTAATAGTACAACTGTGACCTGTCGATACAAAATTCAAAAATTCGTTAGTACCTACGAATATTTATGATTAGGAAAGAGATGCATAGTTTCATTTGCATGTTAGTGACACTTAAAATTATGAAGATTTATCCCCCTACTTAAACGATTAAAAAAAAAGAAGAAAAGGCCTACTCCCATCAATTTAATTACTTAGATAATATGCTGTCGATAGTTCTTTGTTCTTTTATTCTCTGTGGTCACAAATGCATTTTCCAAAATTCAGACCTCGGGGCTCCAAATTTTTCTTCCTTTCTGGTATAGTTTGTGCATCAGCCTGATTTACAATTTGTATGCATCCTTAATATATATCCTCGAATAACTTAAGAAAAATGAGAGGGAAAAGTGCAAGCTCGTGATATTCGCTGGTACATTCGAGCTGAAAGATGGGAGCAAGCAGACAGTGTTGGAAATTTAATGCATAAATGGCGACGTCCGGACGTCCGGCTATTCCTTTACGTCTTTCTTTCTTTAAGTCAGATGCAGGCTGATCGCCTTCAATTTCAAAGTTAGGCAAAACGAGCGGCCATAAATCATTTGCAGCTCTGCGACAAACCTGGTTTGAATTTAGCATCCTTGATCCAAACTTTCATCAGCTCTTTGATCTCCTCTGCAAGTTTTTCTGGAGTCGCTCCTTCTATTTTCAAAAGATCGATCAAAGTCCGTAAACTGTCGAGGGGCTGTTTCCCGATGACCTTCATTTTCGCTTCATTTGTGTAGACTCGGCCGTATCTCGCGATGACCGCTGAAAAAGCCACCCTATAAATTTTTTCAGAGTCTGAAACGGAAATTTGAAAACTGCAATATAAAGCGCCGTAACTTGAATGTTAACCATACATGAATGCCTTTTTACGTGAGGAAACCCCACTTTTCATCATGCGACAGTAATTAAAACGGCCAGGGCCGGATTGAGAGAAGAGTCGCATTTTTAAATTATGCATTTTTAAAAGTCATCCAATAAACATAATAGTCCGCGCAGCGCTGTGTTTTCATTTAAAATATTTTTTTTTTTTTACCTAGCAGGAGGCCGTCCAAGTCAAAAATACAATGCGTAACAGGCTTGAACTTATTCTTCGCAGATGTCATCCTCAAAATACTGGTTTAGTCTATTTTCCGAAAAAAGGGTATAACAGAGATGCTGTCTCAACAAATATTACACTCCACAATTAACACTTGATCACTGTCCAGAAACTTCAATTGAGGAGGATCAGTTTTAAATGAATCAATCCACTGGCCAAAATGCAATCAAGCAAGTGTGCACTAGATATGCGAGAGTATTTCCATAATTCTGGTAAAATGTATAAAATATTCCCTTTTTCGCAGGTTAAATTCGACTGCTGAGGGCCAATGCTGCATTGCATGCAGTTTCAGAGGAATGCTCAATTGCTCGACCTATAATTTTGAATTTTTATCGAAAGAATATCAGGTTTATGCATCTGTGTTATGCAACTTTATCACTTCCGTCTCGAGGCTTTACCTTGCATCTTTTTTTTTCTTTTCTTTTTTCCTTTTTGTTTCTATTAAATTTCATGATTTTTTGCAAATTCAATCACATTCTCCCTCCCTCTGAGCTCATGTTACTTAGTCCCTGCAGTCCATTTTAACCCTTTGCGTTCTGGTTTAAATTAAAGCGCCAACAACCAGGCTTGAACATACGGCGCACGATCCGAGTCTGGCCGACCACGTGCAGATTTCAAGTTTGGACGTTTCTCTTTTCGAGCTTCCTGAAACATTAAGCGAGCAAATGTTTATTCCGCGGGACAAATTACACACTGCTAATTACAGTGGCAGTGCTGCACCTTACGGTCCTCTCCGGTGCTCCGCGTTACGGCGCGGCGGCGGCGTTACGCCACGCTAAAGGAGATAACGAGTCGCCCGGCTGCGCTGCTGCACTCCAGGATTCCCCCATGTTCTGCGTCGTTGTACCTCGCCTTTTCCGACCCGCTTTTCGGATGCGCATAAGAACACATGACAATCGGAAAATTATCTTGGGGCATCAAATTTGCTGAATTTAAAGGGTGCAGGAAGCACAACTTTTTATAATCAAATAATAAGACCTTTAATTGACCACAGCGTACCAAAATTGAAGTGCAGGAAGGACCCTTCTTGGTTACGGTGTGAAGTCCACGCCGAATAAAATTACGTACTTCTAGACCATAGAGTACATAGAGTCGTAATGTAATTGGGATACTTGGCGCCACTCTTAAGCCTTTTCCAGATCCCAAATTCCGAGACTCCTGTGTCACGCCGGGTCACTTTTTCGATACATAATCGATTGTTTGCGATACATGGGGACCCGGCTGTCCGATGTTAGCAAAGAGGATAAGATTCATTACGTATTCTACATCCCCATTTTGGATCGAATATGTATGTATGAAAAAGTGACCAAAGTGCTTGACGCACACCGGGTTCGGCATTCGTCGACCAGAACATGGCGCCAGCTCTTCCATTTACATTACGACTTGATGTACTCTATGTTCTAGACCGCGACAAAAGATTGCCTGGACTCTATCTGAATCTCAACTAACATTCATAACATGGAAAGTGAAAGCATTTATTTTGTTGAAATTTTTGAACACACTTAAGGATATTACAATGTTCAATGCGACAGATTTCAGAAAAATCACCCATTAAGTTTCTCTTCTGAACTTACATTAGCAGCCGAGATTTTGACATACTTAATTGCCCCTAATTAGTTATATTCTAAGTTATATTCCTTAGTTAGTTAATTAGTAATAAATAAATAAATAAAATATTCTCTTGTTCACCTATCATACAGGTTGTTGGCAATCAGCAAACTGTAACTGGAGCGTAGATTTACGACAGAATGCTTATGTCCTCATCGGAACAGTGAGAGTTTTATCGATAAAAGCTCTCAACAGTGCGTACGGCCTCTTCAGTTTCGAGCGCCTTCATTTCCTCGTAATACCCTACGCCTCGTCACGCAGTAAGCTTAGTTGCCTACCCGGACCAAGCCCAACTAGTTCTTGGCTCACTAATATCATCACACGGGCACGCAAGTGTGCTAGTCGCTACCATGTATTTATGGAATTTCACTGATTCTACCGCTTTCTCGAAATTTATATTTCCCTCACAAGTGAATACACTGACGAATAATTTTCATGGCTCCGGGGTCGAACTTACATACTTGCCGCCCATGGGCCGCGTGTATTTTGCCGCCCCCTTCTCATTCGTTTTGAAACATCAATAAAAACTATCAAGGGAAGTGCCGGAGGGGGAGGGGTGCATAAGACGTGTTTACTCGTGTTAGAAACATTTTTTTGAGAGGTTAAGTTCCGTGAACCTATCTCTGTGTGGACAAGGCCTTCCATTTATAAGAAATGAACAAAAATATTATGAAAGAACAAAAATAAATGTGGTTTAATGATTTTAACTTCTGCCACCGCTCCGAGCTGATTGCACTGTGTTTGACGCAATGCGTGAAGTATGCATGCAGTCTTGTAGGCGCTATGCGTTTCACGTCGACCGCTGCTCCATGCATTGTGTTTGACGCAATGCGTGAAGTACTCATGCAGTTTTCTAGGCGCTGATGTGTGTTAAATGCCGACCGCTGCACCGAGGGCTTCTCCTTTTCATCTCAAGTCCTCGTCATCATTGCTCTCTGCGCCGCGTCGTTCCAGACTCGACAAATTAAAGGTCTCTTGTATCAACGAAAGACGACAAAATTAGAATTTACTGTACTCTCTGAAAATGAGAGATTTTGTCGCCTTTTCTTGCTTGTAATTTTTTTTCTGAATCCAATATTTTTTTAATACTTCCATTTAAAAAATTGCAAAATTTGCCGCCCCCTAAAATTGCCGCCATGGGCCGCGGCCCATGTGGCCACCCCCTAAATCCGGCCCTGCATGGCTGAAATTAATGTTGATAAAGCTTATAAATTATACCAATTCATCCTCATAGCTCTTACGTTCTACCTCAGTTTAGTTTTCAGATATAAGTTTTCGAGATACTTAAAGTTGTAATCAGGATGCTACGAGGCAAGGGACTAAACATAGGAAAGAGAGTCTTACGTTATTATTCATGGTTATCTTGACATTCGGACAAATCCTCTAACATACTGCTAATCAATGAGATTCAACCACCAAATCAGGATCCTCCGATTCAACCAAGTGACCGCTACAGCGAAGGCTACCAGAAAACGTCGGTATTGATAAGGGCTTCAAACAGTATTCAAAAATCATATTTTACACCACGAAGTGGTCAGAATATAAAGGAGCATTGATTTAAGGCTGAAAAAAACCCGGGCCGAAAGAGTCTGTTTACTTGGGATGTATGCTGCCGTGCTAGGGAAGAACGCCGTATGAACATTCGAGAGTTGCCAAATTTCCCTTAAAAAACATGTATTTTTTACGACAATTATGCATCTTTTTCCTTAAAATTTACGGATATTGTAGATTAAATTGCGTAAAAAATTGTCTGAAAATTGTGGGAAAAACTACTCACATTGATACTAAAAAAATTCCGTTTTTAGTGACGGAAATCTGGCAACGTCTAAAGGCTCATACGGCGTTTTTCCCTAACGCGGCAGTATGGTCATTAGGAGCGGAGACTGCCCACCTTCCCACGACTTTTTTTTACGGTCCGCGGCTGCGCATTGAGGGCGTGTGAGGGTGGCGGGTGGGGGTGGGAGGGCTCCGATCCTCGCATGAATAGCAGGAAAGTTTCGAAACGATGCGGCAAGGTTCCAATCCTACGTCCGATTCCGCGGCGCTGGATCCGTATGGGCATTTATTATAACAGATAGCGCAATATGCCAAGCGGGCTCCGCGCACTCCTTAGCGCCACCGCCACACAGTGGATCGATTCAATTAGAGAGGTCGGACATAAATTTTTCGACTAAAACTGCAAATTTTTATGTTCATTTCGTCGAATTTTAAACTACAAGGGGTGTTACTTGAAGAAAATTTCACGAGAAAACCAATGGAACCACTTTCAGAACTCCAAAGTCTTGTGTAAAAGGAGTTATAAGCGTTTGAAGTTTCCGAAGTTTGTCCGACTCCTCCTATAGACTCGATCCATTGTGCGCCACCGCGCGGGGAGGAACTCCCAATTCCAGTCCCACTACGCAAACATATGCCGCACTCGGCGCTCTGATCGCCACCGTCATTCTAGGAATAGGGATTTGTTTGCAAAGGACCATCTGTTTGGTTTCTATCGATTGAACTGCGGTCCAAGGATTCAAATCCGTACTAACCAATAACTACACCTTTCCGGGGGTGCCCATCACATGATGAACTTGAATTGAAGGAAGTCTTTAGTCTGAGGCCCAAGGGAACGTAACGTAACGTAAATCGTCGTTACCTGCAAGAAGGAACATAACTCCATTCTAAGGTTGCAAAATTGTCTCAAACAATTTAATTTCTTTACAAGAATATACCTGTAAAATTTTCGTCCAAAACTTTTCTGATTTCTGCGTGAGATCCGAAGAAAAATCAGTGAAAATGTCAGTCAGAATTTCCCAAAATTCTCTTGGTAAAAGTGCAATTTGCGAGGGAAAATTTGGCAACAGTGGAATGTAGTTACGTGCTTTTGTGAGGGGAACAACGAAATATCATGCTCAAGAATACAAAATCATCAGAGTAACATATAACGTGTAACGGGCTAACGGCTGAGGCGCCCCGCGCCTCAAGGGGTTGGGCCGCAAAGCGGTCAGGAGGCGTACCCCCCAGTGCTAATTAAAATCTAACTTTATTCATTTTTTTATACATTTCTTTACTTTTTTCCGCAGAGTAAATAATGATTATTTTGGGTCACATTTGAGGGACTGTTCATGAATTACGTTACGTTTGTTGGAGAAGAAGCCAATGTGCGCGTGAGAGAGGGGAAAGAACGGGCTCGAAGACTACGTGAACTCACGCTTGAGAAGATTTCCCAATAATTTTGATCAAAAGATCGGCCAAAAAATGCTGATAATTACCTTAAAAGGCGGAAGTCTAACAAATTGTGATGCAATTCGTCCGGGCACAGACCTAATTTTGTCGCTCTTCCGGCGTAAGGGCGCATATCTCAATTGCCACGCGAGCCCTATTTTACACATAGAGCCATGCCTTCTGGGGCTCATGTAGAAATCGAGTTACGCCCTTACGTCAGAGGTGCGACAACTTGGGCGTATTCAAGGGTAGGAGGGAGTCTGAAATTCCGAGTGTCAACGTGGCGTAATTTAATTTATAAGCATCCCCTAATCGAATGGGCATTGAGAATTCTTCGGAAAGGTTTTGCCTGGCATCACATAATCCACAAAAGGAGAAGGATCTGCGTGTTCATTACATACCCGGGAAGTGCATGAAAACTTTTAAAAACTGGTCAAACCAATAGGCACGTGAACCTCATTGATCAAAAAGGATCTAATCCTTTTTGATCAGATCGTCGCTCTTGCTGAGATAAAAGTGGGGCGAAACTCCACTTTCTCGTGAGCCTTGGAGGCATTCAAAGATTTCATTCAGAAAACATATACAAACTCAAACATAAAATGCCATAGTTTCCTAAAAATATGCGACGTCTGCATATATTAGGTGCATTTCTTCCATGCATGTGTATTGTGTTACACAGGAATCCAAGATCACTCAACTCCTCTAATTTAGTCTGTCAATTTTTTGTTTTTTTCCCCGGTTTTTTTTAAAAATTTTTTCTTAATGTAAAACTACACATTTATAACAGTTGTGTCCGTTAGTTATGAAAGTTTTCAGAGATGTGCAACTAGTGGGCAGTAGGTAAAGTTCCTGATAAAATATTTAACAATGAGCTGCGTAATGCGCTTTAAGGTGGACCTGTCAAAAATATTTGGATTTCAAGGGTGATGGGTCGATTCGCGAGAAATATTTCCAAAACTTCATTCTCACCCAACCGCAACTCATCAAGGAGACTGATAATGTTTAGAGGTAATGCCCTTGGTCGACAAATTTACTTTCAAAAAATGAAAATTGACCCACTTCGGATATCTCACGAGACGACCGCTAGGAAAATTTACTCTCCCGTGCACGGAAAATAGTCCAAGATGGCCCCGTAGCTCGGTAGAAAAAAACCAGGTCGTGACAATGCAAAGATTCTTCGACGTATTGATGTCCTTTTTATCTGCATGCTGTTTTACGCGACGGACGAAAATTACAAAATGACCTTACCCCTACCCCTACCTCAGAGACTGATAAAGCTGCGAACCGTCGTAAAGCAGCATTTTGTGACAATGACAATACTAGTTTACATAATAAACCGCGTGCACATCAGTGGCGTGGCGTGAATTGCGATATATCGATTGTTATGCCATTTAAACCTATGGAAAAAGATCGATAGATAGGGTGTTCGCAGCGAACACCTTAATAATCGATTCTTTACCATAGGTTTAATGGCATAACAATCGATATAACGCAATTCACGCCACGCCACTGGTGCACATCTGTTTGACTTGGATATCGACGCGTGGTGGTCGGAGAAGGCGCCAACCCGAGTCAATTTTACGGGCATTTCAGAAAAAGATATTCCTAATGCTCTTCTCGGCAGTTCGTCACGTTGTCTTAACTGTGTTGCCAAGTTAAGTCTGCAAAACTTGGGAAATTTTGATGGCTTGTTTATGCCGAGGATTTACCTCTCATGCAGCAAAGTTTTAACTATTGAATTGAAATTTATTACCACCCAATTTTTAATTTTGAAAACTCTGCTACACCGGCCTCTGAAAACTAGCCATTCGGGGATGAAACGTCATTTCTCTTTACTTGGTTGAACAATCAAACGGACTTCAATTTAAATCGTATTACCAAGGTGTCAATCAGCTCGTGAATTTTTGACATTATTTTGCTGATAGGCAAGCAAAGTATACTGCGCAGCGCCTGTTTTTTTTTTTTAGAATAGATAACTATTATTGCATTCAGTGTGTGTTCGGCCTAGTCACGAAATGAAGGCTCAATAAACACGAAGATGAGGGTTGACCTCACACGGTAGGTTTTTCATAGCATATGAATGAGCCAGTACACATTTATTTCAAGTCCAACTTGTGTTTTTTTTTAATACACTGAAAGTTCGGAGCCAGCGAAAATGCAGTTTCATGTATTGAAGGTGCACCCAGAGACCCTCCAACCACCATTTCTTCCGTGTACTCAAGCATTTTTACTCCGCCGACAAAAAATTTGGAAAGACGGAGACTAAACATGGCAATTGACGTTCAGTTCAGAGAGTTTTCTTTAAGATCGTTTGAGGACCAAAAACCAAGAAATAGGATCAAATCTGGAAAAATGCAAGAAAATGTAATTGCTAGTACTTAGTGGGACTTAATGAGCAGTATCCGTGCCTAGTGCTTACAAATACAGACTCCTTCCCTCTCCCTTTATTTTTCGTGGGCACTTACGTAAAGGCAGCAAGCATTATTGGTGGAATTTTAAGGCTACGCAGGTCCGTGATCCATTCAGAGATTCAACTTTCAGCCCCGTTTGAGCAGAGAACCTCTCGCAAAAATATCAGTTTGAAAAGTTATATGGCAACCGTGTTGGGTGACACCGGAGTTGTCTTTGCATGCGCCGGAAAATATGCTGATTTTTTCCCTTTTTTCTTACCAATTTACGCCACTGACTGCTCTTTCAGCTGCGAGCTGCCTCTAATGACCGGCCGGCGCGTCGCGCCTCGCGCGGCGTTTAGTAACCCAGGCTGCCTACGATTTCCGCTGGCGAATCTGACTTCCTCACTTGAGATTCAGAGGCGTCGCACAATGGAGCAAGTCAGTCAGAGAGGTAGGGTAGGACATGGAATTTTTGACTAAAACGGTAAATTTTGACGTTTAATTCGTCACATTTTAATTTTAAAGGGTGCCCCTGCAAGAAAATTTTACGAGAAAACCAGTGGAACCATTTTTCAGATGTCAAAGTTTTGTGAAAACGGAGTTAAAGTTTCCAAATGTTGTCCGACCTCTCCCATTGACCCGATCTACCGTACTGCCGTGCTAAGGAAGAACGCCGTATGAACATTCGAGAGTTGCCAAATGTCCGTCAATAGAATGCTCATTTATGAGGAAATTTATCAATAATTTTTACTTGAATGTTTCAGAATCTTTAGGAGGAATTGCAAACAAAATTATCTGAAAAATTGGGAGGAAAATACTCCTAAGTTAACCAAGAGATTCGCGTTTAATTAAAGGAAATTTGGCAACGCTTGAAGATTCATACGGCGTTTTTCCTTAGAACGACAGCGTACCCCAACCACACCGGCACATTTTGATTTATTAACTGCCGTTCTTAGAAATACCGGCTTTTTCGGCGTTCCATGTTATGCCGCCCAACTTCAAAATTTCATTTTCACAGATTTTTTGTAGGACTTTTCAAATAACTTTTATTTTGTGCGAAATAAATTGTCCAAATGATATTCCTGATCTGAAGGAGGGATATTCAGGGTCGGATTAAGTGGGTGGCCACATGGAAGGATGCCACCAAATCTAGGAGGCAGCAAATTTCGCAATTTCTTTAAATGTAGGTATAAAAAAATCGAATTTATAAAAACAAAATTACAAACGAGAAAAGGCGACAAAATCTCTCATTTCCTGAGAGTATAGTAATTTCTAATTTTGTCGTCTTTCGGTGATACAAGAGACAGCACCTTTAATTAATCGAGTTAAGAGAGATACCAAACACGGAATTTGGCCAGGAACGGCGCGACTGAGAGAGAAATGATGACGAGGACTTGAGTTGGAAAGGAGAAGTCCTCGGCGCGGCGGTCGGCATGTAACACATTTTAGCGCCTACATTCCTACAAGGCTGCACGAATACTTCACGCATTGCATCAAACACAGTGCGATCACTGCGGTCACCGTGAAACTCATAGCGCCTACAAAACTGTCGGAATACTTCAAGCATTGCTCCAAACACGGTGCAGTCTGCGCGGCGCGGCGTCGGAAGTTAAAATCATTAAACCACATTTATGTTTGTTCTTTCATAATTTTTTCGTTCATTTCTTATGAATGGAAGGCCTTGTCCACGCAGAGATAGGTTTAGGAAACTTAACGTTTGCGCAAATTTCGGTGAATTTTTGCTAGTAGTGTTAACAGAGCTTTCCCAAAAAATGTTTCCAACACGAGTAAACGCGTCTTATGCACCCCACCCCCGCTGGCACGTTCACTTGATGGTTTTTATTGAAGTTTCAAAACGAATGAGAAGGGGGCGGCAAAATAAAGGTGGCCCATGGGCGGCAAGTAGGTAAATCTGGCCCTGGGAGTATCGAAAAAGGCCTCCCCCCCCTCCACCTCTAGAATCGGGAAATTTATGCGGGTTCCCTGAGTTGAATTAATGTAGTTTACGGAAATAATTATGATTTGGTTTCCATAGGCCACTGTATACGTGTTAAACGGTTGCCTGAACAAAAGTCTGCAGGCGTTTTCAGCGAAAAATGCGTGTTTTTCTATCACTCCGAGGCTTTTTTGACACCGAGCACATCGTTTCACTAAAACGAGCTTTTGATGTGTTATCAAGGAGGCTTTAGGACACATGTTCACCCTGGTTTGGTTTTAGTTAGATTATGTGCTCTAAGGGGCCAAAAAAAGGCCCTTATCGATACCCCTTCTTTACCAGACCTGCTGCTGTAGGGCTGTTTGGTCTATCGACAGGGTTGCAATCTTTCATAGAATATAAAATCTTGAAATTCAATGTGAAATATTACATGAAATTACAGAAAAATATGAAAGATATTTTTCGAAACTAAATGCAAAATTTCATGAAAGGCAACTGGTTTTTGCTTTTTGGTGGTTCTTAGAGCGTGTTGCATACTTAGCCCCTTAATATATGTTTCATATTTTTCACGACTTTGTGAAGTTTCATGAGATACTTCACGGAAATTTTCAATTTTGCATGTTTTACATGTCACCCGCGCAATTCCCTGTCGATAGAACTAACTGAATTAATTTGGAGGTTTTAGAGGATCAGCAGGTTGAGGCAGCTCCGTGCATTATCAGGTTTTTTATTACTTATTTCTCGGCCCACGCTTTTGAACATGAAAGTCTTACACGCATGAATCGCGAGTTTTAATGTAGGTCGTCCTTCCTCAGCCCTTCCTCTTAACCACGGGTTTGGATTGAAATCGATAAGCCGATTGATTCGAATGACCGATTTTTCAACGGGGGAGAGCTTTCATGCGGGTCTTCTATACGACACCCCATTGAGAAACATAGTATCGGTACAGCAAATTTATTGATGTTATCCACGACAGAAATTAGAGTGGTTAATTGTTGCAGCATTTCAACTGATAAGAGAAATGAGAACATGCCTGAGTTTCCTAACTCACGGATGAATAACTATTATTTTCCCCGGAATGCCTGTCAATTCGATTGCGAAAAATAACTCTTTGATTGAAATGTGTCGGTCAATTTTGTGTATATCTTCTAAAAGAAAAGAAAAAAAAAGAAGAAAAAAGAAATATTGAAGAAGAACTGCTAACAGGTTCGAACGTCCTAAAAATGCTCGAGTCAAATTTGATATCGATTCATCAAAACAACTCGATCATCTAATATCAGGAAGAGTTCATTTCTTTTTACGGTAGGATTTTTACCGTTTAGGTCATGAAAAATCTATAAAATTTGGAAATTTAGTTAAAATTGCATCAATAAAAAAATCACTACTTCAAATGTATGTCAGAATGAACATACAGAATAATTTTCGGGAGTGATAAAGCCGTAAGAGCAAAAGTTCTGTTACCATTCAAAAGATGCAACCATACCAAAGGGGCCCATGAGACAGCGTGTGAGGTTTAAAACCACTATTAGGTACACCGTCGTGTTCTTCTATGACACACTGTGGTTCGAGTCAATCAGGGTGGTCGGACAAGAATGTTTTAATTAAAACTGGAAATATTGATGTTTAATTCGTCACATTTAAAATTGTAAGGGGTGCGTCCGAAAGAAAATTTCGCAAGAAAACCAATGGAACCACTTTTGAAACCCCAAAAGTTAGTAGAATGGAGTTGGCTTTGAAAGGTTCAAAATTTTGTCCGATCTCCCCCACTGGCTGGTTCCACTGTGTGACAAAGCGTACGGGTACTCATGAATATCAATTAATTGAAGGCGCGGCAGTGATGGCGCTTAGCGGCGGCAACCCGCCGAAAGGACACGTGCTGTCAAAAATCATGCTCAAGGAACCCTCGACTCGAGTCTCATCCAGGGGTTATGTTGCGGTAATCTAGTTGCATATCCCTTGTGTCACGGAAGAGGACAATAACTAAATCTTAATGTAAGCCCCGCATAGACTGCGCTCTCATGGGCTTCGCGGCTCACGTTGCAGTGGAGTTACTGCCCTCTTTCGTTACACGCGGGAGGCGCGCGCACGCGACTATCGAGAGATGTTGTTTCAATGAATACCCCTATTATACGGGTACCCGGCAAAAAAGAAAAAAAAAAACGCCGTGGAGTAGAATCAATTATAGTAAAGATTTGTGACGCCGCTCGGGTTCTTTGAGCTTTACATCAGGGATGGGCAGTAATTAAAAATCCCGAATTTTACTCGCTTTTTGTCACGGCCGTGTCACCGAGATAAATGTATATTTTTCATTGCAAAACTTTTAAATAATCTGTATGGTTAATGAGGCATCGGTCAATTTCCACGTATATGTTCGTTCACTCAGTCCTAAAAGCTGTGGAAACAATAATGAATGGATCCATCGTGGAACAAGGAGCCTAGCAGTGGCGTGACGTGAACAATCGATTATTATCGATATTTCCCCATTTGAAGCTATAGTAAAGATTCGATTATTAAGGGGCTCGTTATGAACACCCTGTCTATCGATTCTTTTCCATAGGTTTAAATGGCAGATCAATCGATATATCGCAAAGCACGCCACGCCACTGGAGCCTAGATCTACTTAATGGAATCAACTCCTGATTGAAAATTGGGAGAAATCTTAAAACTATAGTTTGAAATAGTCGCCACCCTTTCACTGAGCGTACCCCTCGTCTCCTCCCAGGAGAAACCCAATCAAGCATCTTCTTCGGCAGCCTCTCTTCCGTCATCCTGTTAATATGACCATACCAGACAAGCTGTTTGGTCATAACGTCTAAAACGATGGCATTATCAACTCTCATGATCTGACGCACACTATCATTGCGGACCCGATCAAAATAATTGATCCAATTACAATTTCAAATATGAGAGATACGTCACGTACTTACTTAGCAAAATCCCTCACATTTCTTTGGAGGGGCGTGGTAGCTTTCTGGAACGCCAGCGACGCCAAGCCCCCTCGCTCCCTTTGGTCCACCCATGGGGCTTTTTTGGGGGGTTGACGAGGCTGTAAGCTGTGTTCACGAGAAAATCGTCAAAAATGTATTATTTTACTGAATTTTCGGGCGATTTTCCGTTCAATTGTAAGCAGCCCTTTCTGTTCCAGATGTTCTTATTTCCCGTCAAAGCAGGCCTGCCACATCCCAGCTTGGACCCCGGTACCAAGATCTGGGCCCCATGAATGCCAACCTCCTCCCCCCTCCTTCACCCCCTCAACACCAGAAATATAATTTGTAATATCATGAAAATCAATATGGTTGGAACAAAGATAAGGTAAACAAATGATCATTACATTTAAAGAGAGAAGTTTATTCACATAAAACAAATCATTTATATACTCATGAACATCGTGAAAATAAATACAAATCTTTAAAGAAGTAAAAAGAATTCTACAGTGCCCCAGCGTGTTTTTGGAAATTTATTCACATTTTGCTAAATTTTTAGGGTAAATTTTTCACTTTTCCTTACGAGACAAGGGCTATATGTGAATTCAAACTAGTGTGTTACGGGCCCCGGTACCAGGGACCCAGTATCCCTCCTTGTGGCGGGCCTGCGTCAAAGTAAAGTCGTAAATGCCTCGATCTGACCGATTGCTCTGCAACTTTGTATTCGGGATTTTCGCCATGATTTCTCTCAGATGTTAAAGTTACCAAATCTGTTGGTTTTCATCGCTGACTCGCTGCCCAAGTATTTTCCCCTCAATGTCTCTTGCCTTCCGATGCAAATGCGCGGACGTTACGAGGTACTTCGAGAAGCGTGCCGATGCGATGCTTTGCCGTGCAATGACTCAGAATAGTTAGGAGTCCACGTCAATCATATTTATAAGTGCGACGCACGAGGCACTTACACTCAAACGAACACTAGCATGCACACGCACATTGCCCGTTCTCCACCCCACACCATGCGCCAAGACGACATCCCCTACGTCAAAGGCTTATTTATATCATGCGGGCAGTGATAAAAAAGCACTATGAATTAAAGGGAGCGAAACGCATGTCTGATAAGGGATCCCCTGCGACTATCTCCGGTGGCGGCGGGGTTGTGCGAAGACTCACCGTTGGGTTTCATGCCATGTGGACGAGCACTCCTCATGGCTTCTACATGGCTCCGTCACTTACGTCAGGATCCGCCTTACGGTGACGTCAAGATAACCCCGCGGCCGAATTTTGTAGGGATAGATCGGATAGATGGGTTACTTTTTGACGCGAGCCGTCTTCTTGTAAATTAGAAGAAAGAGACATTTTTTGAACTCCTGAATGCAATAAGGTGTTTTGAAAAGCTCGGAGCCCTGGCAGAAGTTTCATGACGTATGCAGTGCCGGTTAAAACCTTGACGCGTGAAGCCAATCGTGGTTTGTGGCTTGGAAATGCGGGCTCAGTTCACACAAAAAAAAAAAAAGAAAAAGGAAAAATCATCCATCAGACTTTACCACTATTTCCATCCTGAAAGAATACCTGCCCAATGAGCAGAATGACCGCAACTCTGTAGGGTTGTCCTGCAACAATGTAACATCCACTACAGTTGTCCGCGCTACTTAGACACTCAAAGCTTTTTTTAACTTTAAATGTTCGTTGATTTTCTTCAATAAATACTTTTATATTATTGATTTCAATTCGGGTTTTTTTTTAAGGTCTGCGCTGAGGCGTTGCTTGAAGGGATCGTGCAGATTTAATCTCTCATGACGATAACACTACAACTAAGTACGATTTTACTGCAATAAATTATTATGTATTCATTCACCTTCATGTATTATTCATTTCTTTGTTTTATTCTTCATTGTGCACGGTTCTGAAATAATAACTCTATCTAAGGGACCCAATTTTATGGACTGAAAATTAAATTGAGCCTTTATCAGATCCGTTTAAATGTTATCACAAAACATTTACGACAACAATAATATTTGTTGCGTAAAAATGAATACAGATACTCATGGACTCAGAAGTTTGTAAACAGCAAGTCATATCTTCAGGAAAATGTGCTGAATAAAAAAATTGGTTTGTTCAAATTGTTCAAAAATGAACATGAGAGTCTACCTGGGATGCGTGCGTTTCAAAATTATTGAGGCACTAAGGGTTCACTGCAATGCCTCTAAACTCGCCGTCAAATAATTACCGAGTACTTCCGTGCTTTTTGTCTAGACGAAAGGTCAGCTAAAATTGAGCAGGGGTGATATCCGGTGGATAAACAGCATCTTAGCAATGCCACAACCAAGATTATTTCACCCGGCCGATAGAATTTCTTAGTCCTGTGAGCAAATACTCAGTGAGAAATCAGAACTCACCGTGCTCCTTTCTCGAGTTTGATTTTCTGATTTTCCTTTCACCTGGCGACAAAAATGCTCCCCGCACTCTACATGCTAATTATGATGTAATGTTCCTCAAGGAGAAGCACCATTTGTCGAAAAAAACCTGAAATTCAGAAATTATTATGCTTGAAAAATGAATTTGAAAAATCATACTTCCATCAGTAAAAAAGGAGGAAAATAAGAGTGGACGTCAAAAACATCAAAACGAGGACATTTTCGTCGATATAATTTTCTGACAACCAAGTAACTTAAAAGCGCAATATTAATTTTTTTTAAAATATTGCGGGCATCCTACTAATACGCGTATACTGCAATGACTATGCGTCACCGTAGATGCTTTTTGGCCGACTTGAAAATTGAGGGCAAAGACAATTTTTAAAGATCCATACCCCCAAACACCTCTTGCCATTTTAATTTTACCTGTTCTAGTGAGAGAATCTATTAAAATTTGAGCCTAATCGTCCACTGATTCATGATGTTTCATGATTCAGGTAATTATATAATGAGTGGTAGATTTCTGTTAGGTATTTTCATCCTCGCCCTCCTCCTGTTATATACATATTGTAAGAATAATCCCTCTCATATAAATATTTTTTCATCAGTTCTCTAACAAAGTTTGACAAAAAAAGATTGTCTTGATGGAGAACTCAGCCCTCCTTCCTCCCTATCGCGCACCATGTTCAGACTCGGGCACTGTTTAATCCCCCCCTCCCCCCCTCCTCAGACAAGAAGGTAAGTATTACTTGAATGTTTCCTCAACATCATAAAGAAAACCGTGGGTACAAAAGCTACTTTTTCATGTGTGACGCTGCGTAACAAGTCCGTCTTGCCCGTCTTGGAGATTCCGCTCATCACCACCTAATCCGTCCTCTCTATACCCCTTTCCTATAAATAGGTTCTTGCTCTTTTGCCACTAAGATGACTACCAAAACTGAACTGGCCACCAAGGCCACCACCCTCAGTTTACATCATGCCATAACATGCCATGCCTACTCAGAACTTGAGAATGGAATATACAGCCGCTTTTACAACGCACTCTGGCGTTCTGCGACACCCAAACGCCACATATGCCTACCTTCCCAGAGGTACTCTGGCAACTAACACCGTAACATCAGCACAACGCCCTATCCCCATCCCTTTTCGGGACGTCCCCGGAACAGAGATCATTAGAGAAAAAATAAATAAAAAAAATTCGATTGGCAATGTTGCCCGCTCTCATGAATCGAAAACCCCCGAGGTGAGTTTATTACTCCACAATCAACGCAACGCTCCCTCGGCACCGCGTCTCAAGAGCACTAGCCCCTGGTCCCGAATCAACGAGTCAAGTTCATCCCGGAATCCGTAAAAGTTGCTCCGAGGAATGCAGCATCAGAATTTGGATCTTTGGGGGAAATGAGTAGGTTTGTGTCTGCGTCTCGTCTATCCTGTCGAAACTATGCTGCGCCGTCCGGAATATACCATCAACGATTCCTAGGCCACATCACGCCAGTCACCAATTTTCTCCCTCCAACATTCAAAGTAAACTATTTAATTCCCAAATCAGCATGCATCGAAACCTCGTGATCAAGTCCGAGGCCAGCAG
This sequence comes from Bemisia tabaci, assembly GCF_001854935.1. Classification (NCBI taxonomy): domain Eukaryota; kingdom Metazoa; phylum Arthropoda; class Insecta; order Hemiptera; family Aleyrodidae; genus Bemisia; species Bemisia tabaci. The sequence continues at coordinate 1,002,070 of NW_017547112.1, read as the reverse complement.
GACATAGAGGGCTCGCGGCAAAGTTTGGCGTTTTCTCAAATGGACGTGTTTCTGCCGAACGGAACAATGTGCATCAAGATATGAGCCCTGAGACCCATAATAATATATGCAAAACAGGGCTCACACCATAATGCAGATAGTTCTATTTGGTAGAAATACGTCCGAACGTAATACGAATTACGCCAGAACGTAAGTTTCTGTCCAAGTTAGCCAAAATTTCACTCGAAATTTCTACTTTTAAACGGAAATAATTGGATTCATTTTTCCGTTTTCTTTCATATTACGCAGATTTTTCCACAGATTACTGTAAATAATCAGCGAGATTGTGTACAGACATTACGCTACCTGGGTGCAAGAAAAAATTGTATAGGTAGATTTTACAGCCGTGGGACGAAGATGTGTTCCTACGTATGGAAAACCCCTATTTTATTTTGCTCACGCGAATGAAATCATTATTTTTTAAAATGGAAATACCCTCCTATTTATCTACCTATTTATATCGATCGATAAATGACTGAATTCAGGAGCACTTTTGGCCCTCTCCCGAAAATTTTAAATTCAGTCTGAACTCTCTGCCCTGTTATCACTTTCTTACGAGACATGAAGTCCCTGAGCCTAAAATTGCAGGAAAATTAATTTACGCATATAATTACGAAAATAATAGGGGTGGAAGAGGAAATCAGAAGGTGCCAATTGCCTGATGGTCTCTGTGAGGATAGGGGGCATTGGCGATTGGGCGTCGCAGAGCGCGAGGCTGCGCTGCAAAAGCGGCTTAATGTATATGTATTACGAAAATAATGCGGACACGCAGTAAACAAGATAAAATTCTTCGGACGCGGATCTCACTGTGTAAGAATTGTTTTATTTGCGGATTTGGAAACCTCCCTCAAAAATTTGAAGCTACCTCTTGCACCACGCTTACATCAAATCAACTCACTTATAAAGGAAAACAACCTTTACAATGGCCTGTTAACAGGCCAATTGAAAATTTCAGGGACTGAGTCTGACAAATGAATCTACTGGCGATATTATGGACAGTGCTCGGTATTCAATATTTCCTCGCCGGGTTTTGACTGCAAATTTTCCAGTCCTCCCATTCCACGACCGTCAAAAGTTCCGGGATTCGGAACTTCTTGGTCCCAATTTCTCCCACTCCACAACCGTCAAAAATTCCCGGATTCTTTGTAGATTTTTTCGAAAGTTCCGGAAAATGCAAAACATCCGGAACATTTCGGGAATTTCAGAAGTTCCGAGAAAATTCAGTAAAATCTCAAAAGTTTCGAAATCTGGTACTTGTTCCGGAAAATGGGAACACTGAAATTGTGTGCACCCATCAGTTTTCAAAGAGGATTTTAAAAACTGCGAATGAATTAATCCTCCTGAAAACATTAATTTAGGCTAAGAACCGCAACTTTAGCCGTATTCAGCGGATAAATTTTATTGGTGGTCTCTGTATGAAAGGGCGGTACGGGTGCGCTCAGGCTGATTTTCGTTCCGGAGCGCACATGTGCACTTGTGACTGGGGAAGCGTTAACTATTTAAGCCATGCTGGCCCCGCTGGTGCGCCTAAGTTGATATACTGTGCGAGCATGCCGTGATTGAAGTGAAGAAATTATTAATCTGATGATTGAATGAGGACAGCGACAAAAATAATTCCAGAGCAAGAGTAAGGGGTGAGGAGTGCATCGTAACCTCCGGGGAAGGGTTTTTTAAGAGTCCAGTTCCAAGCACCAGATAGAATCTATTCCAACGCAGCATGAACAATAAAAGTCATAATGAGTTTCCTCGCCGCAGTGTTGTCACATGATTTAAAAAAACCCAATTCGTATGATGTGTACAGATGAGAGACGGACAGATAATTATCTACCCGTCTCTTTTGCACTATATTCTAGTGCAAGTTTAAGAAAAACTATTAACTAGGGACTATAGTCTTTTTTGAAATTGAACGGCGAGTTTGATTATATTTAAGCAGATTATGAAGAATGGAACACTCAGCTTGATTGAGGCTAAAATCTTCGAAAATTGTGTTCTGATGAGCAGGGCCGGATTTAGGGGATAGCCATATGGGCCTGGAAAGGCGCGGCGCAGAGAGCAATGATGACGAGAACTTGAGATGAACAGAAGAAACCCACGGCGCGGCGCGGCGGTCGGCATGTAACACATATTAGCGCCTACAAGACTGCATGAATACTTCACGCATTGCGTCAAAGATAGTGCGGTCGCTGCGGTCAGCAGCGGACGGCGTGAAACGCATAGCGCCTACAAGACTGCATGGATACTTCACGCATTACGTCAAACTCAGTGCGTGCAGCAGCGGTCGGCGTGAAACATGGCATGAAAATTCCTATGCATAAAAATGACTTTTCACTGGCGATTTTGTTTGCTTAATTGTTTAAGTACCGAATCCGAAAGTCATCTGGTAAAGTAACCTTAGCGGAGCCAGGAAGATTAGCTGGTCAAGGATATGGTACCGACGAATAATTTTTTTTAAGGCACGGCACTGACGATTAACGTTTTATATGACGTTACAACGATATAGAACTGTCAATAACGCCAGACTTTTTTTTTATTTATTCTGAAGCGCACTTTGCAAAAATTGCCCTTTGAACAGCGCCACGTAACACTTTGCATTCTTGTTATGATCTTTGGTAAAATCACTGGCTTTTCTTAAAATTGCTTTGTTTCAGGTACCAATCTCATGTATCTAGAGCTCACATGGCAACGTGGTCAGAGAAGGCGGAAATGAAGTGCGGGGTGCTCATTTTGAAAAGTCGAACAACTCCTCACCGCACAGTGGAAAGAGCCTTTGGGAGAGGTCCGACTTGACATTATTTAATAAAACTGCAAATTTTGAGGTTTAATTAATGACATTTTACATTTAAGGGGTGTTTTTAAAAGGATATCTTACAATATAAGTAACCAATGGAACCACTTTTAAACTTATAAGCTCAGTATTAACGAAGATACGAGCTTTTGAAGTGTTCACATCACCACTCGACCTTTTCTATTGACCCGCTCCACTGTGCGCTGGTACGGGCGACCGCAGAGACGAAGTCGTTCCCTCCGACCCAAAATTTCAAGATTCCCATGAAGATGATTTTATTTATGGGCCTTGTTTATGATCGGTGCTTGCGGCTTGGCGCATTAAAGAGTCATTTACAGAGACCCTGTGACGCGACAACCCTTTCGATTGGGCTCGAGTCGGGGACTCATCCGAGTTGCCGCTCTGATTGTGAGACCCGCTCAGGTTTGTCCGAACAACCTCGGGACACATGCTTACTTCTTCAATTTTTCACTTTGTTGCTCCCTTTCGTAGTGGCCGTAGTCATGCATCTTCGTGGAAACTCATCACAAATAATAACATCTTCTTTTCAATCTTCTTCCCTCATTTATAGTTATTAAATTTCATTTCATCCTTTGTTTTTTGCGCTTTATGGAGATGGTGTCAGGAGGGGTATAAAGAATGACGGGATTACATAATTACATTATATACATTTGACCCCAGAAAGAAAAAGTCTGAAACCACGCACATATGTATCGTACGGTCGAGATGTCTTGTCTCTGTTTCACAGAATGGTAGATCACCCTCGATGCACAAAATAATTATAGTGTTTACTTTATGCAGACATGTTTTTAAGAATGAGCCAGAAATTGTAGTCCTTTTTTGGAAAATGCAGTCCAGTTCAATCAGAGAAAAAGGTTGACGTACAATGTTCAGTTTCCAATTGTACACGGAGAAAAAAAACTCGTGCGTGGGACCCGAAGTTTAGGTCATATGGATCCCTGAAGTTTTCGGATTGAGCATCTGAACACTATAGGTCTAGCTTCCGAGGTTCGGATCACACATCTGAAACTTCAGTTCTTACATATGAAGTACTTCGGTTTTCACATCCGAAAAACTTCGGTTTTCACATCCGAAAAACTTCGGTTTTCACATCCGAAAAACTTCGGTTCTCACATCTGAAGTACTTCAGGTGTAAGAACTAAAGTTTCAGATGTGTGATCCGAACCTCGACAGCTAGACCTAAAGTGTTCAGATGCTCAATCCGAAAACTTCAGAGATCCATATGACCTAAACTTCGGGTCCCACGCACGAGTTTTTTTTTCTCCGTGTATGAATGAAAGGGGGGGGGTGGCTGGGGACGAGGAAAGCATGCACTATGCAATGATGCACTATCAATCAAGACTCATTCAACGATACATAACCGCGGGTGTCGAGGAAGTGGTCGTGGTTCTACATTCCAAACAGTGGCGAGGCGTGGATCGATTATCGATATTTCTCCATTTGAAGCTATGGAAAAGAACTGATCCCTAAGGTGTTCGCTGCGAACAAGCTGTCTATCGATCCTTTCCCATAGGTTTAAATGGCAAATCAATCGATATATCGCAAAGAACGCCAGGCCACTGATTCCTAAATGATCGGGTCGTCTCCGAATTTCGGTTCGAGTAGCGCGTGCATGCACCGCTTAACACGCTCCGCACCCACCCCGCTTACATTACCCCGCTCTTTTACACCTGCTTAAAACACCAGTCTCGGGAAACAATTAAACCTTAGCGTGATAGAGCCACCCGTTGAAGTACACGCTGAAACGGGCAACAATATAGGGTGTTCAAACAAAACAGCGGAAAAAAGTTGCGCGTCCTTGAGACAGAGCTAAATAAAGAAAAAAATGAGTTTCTCTCTACACTCTAATAATTTTTAATCCGGTAGAATCACTTTACTTTAACTACTTTACATGTCCACTCGTCTTGTAATTAATACCTCTTTTTTTCATTTCTTTTCTTGTATGTAAGAAATAAAATATGTGTAAATGAATGCTGCGTCGCAAAATTACTTTTTATTATAACTTTTTTCTTATGGATGTCACCTCCGAGGAGGAACACTGTGTAATTACGCGTGTATTGTCAAACGTCAGCTCCCTATGAATTAGGAATTTTCTGGAAAAATTGAGAATTGTAACTCGGGGATGTTACAGTACAATTCTCATTTAGATCTTTTACGCAACATAGCAATAGGATCATGGGACCTTTTTTATGGCATTACTACAAAAAATAATTGCAGCTAAGATAAAAACCCTGATCAAAATTGGCAACATTGAAATTTTAATGATTCTTTTTTTAGCTTTAACTGCCTCAATGCGTTCATTTCACTCATAGGTTTGACTCATCAGAAACTGTGGACTCGTAAATTTAGTGATTCAATTTTTGTAACAACCTCACGGTCACGTATTAAGTTTGATCGTTTCAAACGTTCATTGAATTCGAATAGAATTTGTGAAATTTCAACGTGCTAAAATGCATCATGGTATAGTCATCCATATCATAACAAAACGGTTATTGTAATGCACATCATGACATGCAGATTTTCAAGAGTTTGGTTCCTTATCCGTTTCTACACTATGTATATTATTATATATTTACCGGCATTGCCCATTATTCCCGTTTTATTTCAGTCATAATAGAGACAATAGTCATCCCCATAGGTGCTCAAAATAGAATCTAATTTTTTTATATTCCACTTCACATCAATTACGCACGCAATTCTCCTAAAAAATTATAACCAGACTATTCGCGCTTTTTCAATGTTCTCCACGGGGTACGGATGGGAAAAAAATAGATAAATGGATAAAAAAAGGTTATTTTACAGAGTTTAGAGGGAAACAAATTCCTCGAAAAATGAGACATCGAGTTACTGAACTGAAAAGGTTGTTTCAAAAATTGGGTACCTGTGAGAAAAAATATACAAGGAGACAGAAAAAAACGGAGTTCAGCCGACGACTTTCGGTGAAAGAAACATGTTTTCTGCGCAGTTATTCAGTTTTCAAAAAAAGCTCCGCACACAGACAAAAATATGAAACTTACGCACATACATTTAAGTCGCTTCTCCAACGCTCTCGGGTGCTCTGCAAGGCCCGAACGCCACATGTGCATTGTGCCCATTTTCTACAAAGGAGTTGGGGCAACTGACCACGCAACATTTCTTCGCAACGCTCTGCTGTCATCCCTTCGTGGGACTTACGATAATATCGAATATGATACTGTGCGCTCTCTAATATGCGTAGTACAACCCGCGAAACTTTATTTAACTTTAGAGTTGGGCACTCATTGATATCAACGAAAACTCGTGCCCACCTTTTCGATGTGAAATAAAAATACTTAAATAAATTGAGGGGCTTGGAGGATAAGGCGCATAAGTGCAGTGTATGCCATTTCAAGAGATACATGGTTGAAGTTTCAAAATTACATGGACCTTATGGCAGAAAGAAAATTCAAACTGACTTTTTGATGCTTAAAGTTTGGAATCTGGGAGCGAATCTTTCACAGTATAGGTAGGTATGCACTAAAATTAGTTTTACTTGAAATCATTGATATCTTATTCTTTTCAAAAACTGCACTTCTGCGCCTTGCAGTGTTCTTAACTCACAGACGCCAACGCGCCACATGCGCCTAACAAATCGGCCATGGCGCCTAAAAAATGAAGGATCTGCGCTAACGTGGCCCCTAAAAATCTGTATTTTCACAGGAAGTCACGTAAAGAAAGAAAAACAAATCTATTTGAATTGAGAAAACTCAGAATTTTCAGCACTACAAGTGGATTACATTTTGCAATAAGGAACCACTATTTCTAGCCCATTTTAGAAACAACATACATGCCATTGGTTTCCCCATGCAGATATGTGCTTTAATGGAGGAGCCAGAGATAGTGGTTCCTTATTGCAAAATGTAATCCAAGTGAAAGCTTGCTTTTTCTATTCTTCACGATTTCATTCTTAGTGATTTTGTCTACCCCAAGTTACAGCTACTTACTAGTTCTGTTACGAAAACATCTTGCTTCTAACTTTTCACTAAATGCACCGTAATAATATGGGCAAAAAGTCAATTTGGCGCCTAAAAAATCTTCATTAGCGTCTAAAAATCGGGCTTGATGCGCCACATGGCTCCTAAAACTCAAACGTGAGTTTCGAACACTGGCGCCTCTTCCTCCAAGCCCTTCCATTATGCATGACCTTAATTTTGACTTTTCCGGGACAAAACGGAATTTGAATTTTTTGTTCAAGTGGGGGAATTTTCGAATCAAGGAACGCATTTACTTCGACTCTAGGACATGGATTTTTGGATGAGCCTGTAGAGGGAGGGAGTGGATGGAATGACTGAAAGGGAAGATCCGGAGTGAGGAGACAACCCTTTGACTGGGACTCGGCTGGAGCGGCCCCCACTGAGCTAATAATGGATGTCCCCTTCAGCTTGTCGACAATTTACCCTTTCACATCCTGTGGCGGAGACCCCCTCGGCCCCTCGTTTGGAGAATCTGTTTTTTACGCGCCTCGTTACCAGTGGCGCGCCGTGCTTTGCGATATATCGATTGCTCTTCCATTTAACCTATGAAAAAAGATCGATAAATAGGGTGTTCGCAACAAGCACCTTGATAATCGATTCTTTACCATGGATTCAGATGGGGAGATATCGATGATCGATCATTCACGCCTCGCTACTGCCACTGCTCGTTACATGCTTCGGGGAGTCGGAGTCCCAGTCGGAGTATTTAAATTGATGAGGGCTCAATGAAACATGTTTAACCCTCGCCACTTGCCAATATCCCTCACTCCCCAATCCCCGGCCCCCGCCCCCTCCCCAACGCCCCGAGCCCATCTCCTATTCCGTCATTAACGCACGCCACGCATTTGGTGTCATGTTCTATACCCGGCGACGGATTGTAAAATTTCAGGTTTTGGATTTGAGCCGTGTTAAATAGAAATGCGCCAAATTGCAATTTCGGAAAAAAAATGAGTTCAGAGAACTAGAGAAGTTTTGAATTCAAATAGTTCATACGCGGATCCAAGGGGGCATACGGGGAGAAGGGGGCGTTCGCCAGGGAAAAAGAAGGGAGGAACAGAGACGGAAGAAAAAGAGCAGGATGAAAGAGGGAAGGAACATAGGAGAGAAGAAGGAAAGACACTTACATTTGGTAATTATTCATGACGAAATTGACTCAAACTGAATATTAGATGCTTCAATAATTCAACAATTTTCTGGGGGAAGCCCTCGGATCTTCTTGCGAGGTGTCTGAATCCGCCTCTGAACTAGTCGTACATTTTCTCCTATCGAAGTCAAGAAAGAATATTTTTATGTTCTTTAAACTTTGTCCTTAAAACTTACGGCGAAACACAAATTCAAACTTCTTTTTCTTGGTACTTTTTCGACTCAGTGCGTCTCAGGTGAAGTATGATTGATGAATTGAGTGACAGAACGACGGGGGTGGCAAAATGACTTTCCGAAAAAATTACATTCGGAGCTATTGTAATCCAGAAAAAGTCTCATAGATTTCTAGCATGCTAAATTTCTATCGGACGTGCTTCTTAATACGTTACTTCTTAATATTTCTAAAAAAAAACTCAAAATCCGTCCATATTATTCGTCAAAACAGTATTTCTTCGTTTAACATAATACCAAAGTACGATCGGTGAATCCTGAGAAAGTTGGATAAAAATACATACTGCCGTCCTAAGGAAATACGCCGTATGAACATCCGAGAGTTGCAAAATCTCCCCGGATTAATCATGTATTTCAGCGGATAGCTGAGAATATTTTTCCTTGAAAATTTCAGGTATTTCAGATCGTATCGCGAAAAAAATCGTCTGAAAATTTTGAAGCAAAATATTCAAAAATTTTCCAGTAAATTTGGTTTTTTTTAAGGGGAATTAAGCAACTCCTGATGGCGCATACGGCGGTATTCCTTAGCGCGGCAGAATAGTCTTATTGTGCTCATAGAGATTTGCTCGAGAACACGAGCAGGGAATCAGCAACAACAACAAAATCATAAATGAATAAAATCCGGGCGACAAGAGTGAAATAAAAAGAGACATAAGCGAACTGAAAGCAGAAGATTGGATTCTTAGGAGGTTCAGGTAGAGTGATTCAGCGCGGGGCTCTCGGCCGGTCACGCCTTTATGGACAATCAGTGACTAATTGAGGAAGGGATGCAGGAAAGGGAGGGATAGCAGTCAACAAGTACGGGAAGGGTGCATGCACCTCCATCCACCGCCGCCCCCGCCCCCAGATGCAATTGAAGTGGGTTTATTACCGATTGTGGAAAGAGGAGAGACTTGCCATAATAATGAGAAATTGTAATCATCCCCGCCGCACCCATCACAGCCGCACGCCCTCGCCCTCGTTCATGTTGCAGTCGGCTTTGTTGCCATTTTTATCATCGCATCAAGAATAGTTTGAGAGGATGATTCCACAGGACTAGAGTACCTGTATAGGGAGAGTACCGACAGATCGGTTCATGGAGGGCTTAGGGCCCAAAAGTGCAGCCACCCTTCTAACCAACTTCTAACGCACAAAATTTCACTGTCAGTCTGCAGATTCCAATTCTAACCAAAATGGCCAAGAATGTACAGAAATGAGCGTTCTTCCGCGAAATTGAGTAAATTTATGCAAAAACTGAGTCAAACACGTGCTTAATAAAGGACGGTTCGTAACAATAGTATCAGTAAATCGCTCTGGATAATTGAAATTCATAGGTTGGCTGCCCTTTTGAGCCCTAACTTTATTCGCGGAGGCATCGGTGAAGGCCTGATGGACTTTCGGAGTTTCAGATCTGTCGGTACTCTCCCTATACAGGTACTCTACATAGGACTAGACACATTTGTGTCGTGAACCAACATCACTCATAAGCAACACTGCCGTGTCAAGGAAGAACGCCGTATGAACCTTGAGGCATTGCAAAATTTCCTTTTGATAAAGCACAATTTTTTGGGTAAAATTATGAATATTTCTCTTCTAATTTTTCAGATAATTTTGTTCGCAATTTCACCTAAAGTTCCTGAAAAAGCCAAGGACAAATATTCATAACTTTCTTTAAAATAAACATTTTAGCGAAGGAAATTTGGCAACTTTCGAATGTTCATATGGCGTCTATCCTTAGCACAGCAGAACAATTCAGGACTAAAAATTTTAAGAAAGGAAATTCAAAACCTGGTGGCGCCATCGGGTGTTGCTAAAAGAATGCATGGATGCATGTTCAATGTTTAAGGGTTCTTTTCGAAAAAAAATGTTCCAAGGATTGTTACTTAGCCGAATTTATCTTGTCTGAAGCATCTAGAGAATATCCTTATTTAGTTTTACCAAAAACCTCATCCCTCTCCCTTCTCGATCACTCTTTAATTTTTTAAATTTTTTTTTTTGCGCTTTATTACAAGGCCACTGATAGTTCGTTGATGTTCAGCTGGGATAAGCCATAAAATCTACAAAAAGGGCGTTCCTATGAAGAAGTCTCAAATGTACCATTATTAAAGGGAATGACGTAATTTTCCAAAACGATCACAAATGAACCATCAGACAAGAAGTCGGATCAAATATAAAAGAAAGTAAGAGAATTTTAACAACAATTGAAGCAAATTTAACTTGTGATGCTAAATTTAACTAAAATGCAAAAAACAATGTAATTTGTTGAAATCATAGAACAAAACCCTCTCTTTACGTGGAATTCAGACCCACAACAAGCAGACCCGTTGTTTTCCAAAAAATCTGTTTCCCTTCTGCGTAAATGGGTCCAGCTTTGTATTTTTTAATTTTTTTTTTTTTTTTTTTTTTTTTTTTTGCGTAGAAAAGAAAATCATATTTTTTGACACACCGTGTGGATCGGCCCTTAATATCCCAGTTGAATTCGATCCAAATCTCCCTTCCAGGATTTCCGCCGATGGTTTTTTGCCACGTCGGCGCGGGGTGCGGGTGCGCTGGCTTTGCCGGGCAAGTGCCGAAAATAAAATTGACGACCTACTTGCAGGCGGCACCGAATCCCGCATCCGTCACGATTCCCTGCTTCGCCCCGTTTATTTCCAGGTCCACGGTGGTTGGGTCCAACAGGACAAAATCCGCGCTCTGGCGGCGAAAGGGCACAACGATGCTCTTCGACGACCCCGTCGCGTTCGTACCTCCGTTCGTTTCAAGGCTCACGGAAAAAGCAAGTTACGCCCCTCTGAGCGACAAAATGAGCGGATGGTGATGCTGGATCCCCACGCATTTATGGACCTATGGAATGACTCAACAGATTGTACTCTGGTTCCACCGGACTCCACCTATGAATGCGAAACGACCGCTTGGCTTGCAGGCACGTAGCCAGAGGGGGGGGGAGGACTTGAGGGGCTCAAGCCCCCTCTGAAAGCAAAAAAAGAGCGGGACATGAAAAAAAGAGGAGACAGAAAATACAAAAAGGCGAGAAAAGAGGAGGTTTGAACTTTCAAAGTGCGCCGAAATAGATTTAAAATTTCAAAAAATATCTAGATGTGTTGAATGCAACAATTTGAAGGTATCGGAGACTAGAAGTAAAAGAAGATACGTAATTTTTCCGCAAAAGTTGATGGAAAATTTGCGTCACCGAAGCCTCAATATGCGTCCAAATAGAATTAAAATTTCAAAAATTTGCCGGGAGAGGCCCCCCAAACCCCCCCCCCCTCTGAACCGGGAGGTATTCCATACCCCCCAAACTCTCCCCTTAGCCGGGGAGGGGGGTGGAGAGAACCCTGCTCATCCGACCAAGCCCCCCTCGAAACAAAATCCTGGCTACGTGCCTGTTGGCTTGAAAGGGCGATTCTGCTAACTTTTAAATGATTTCAACGCGATAGCGGGAGATGCGTTATCTCCCCTTTGGAAACTAGGGACATCGCCGTTTCCGGCAAAATTACGGCAGGGGCAAAAATTATCAGGAGGGAGAATTTACTTCCAAAGGTGAGCAAAACTTCATATAGTCGCGTAAAAAGATCCAAAATTTATCGGAATCGCCTCCGAATAATATTGTAATCTTGCATGATGAAAGTAACCTATCAAGGATCTACTTTGGTGTGATTTCAAGAGGTTTTGCATCCCTCCACCCCCGAGTAAATTTTGCAACCTTCAGATAATTTTGGACCCTCCCGGGATATAAATCCCGGAAGGGTCTGGAAAGAAAAGAGTAGAACAGAGAAAATATTGATAACGCTCAAGCAAAATTTATTCAGGCGTATTATGTTTGACCCAAAGGCAGCGTTGGCACTGACGCAAAAAACTATGGTGCGGGGAGTAGTGGAGAAGGATAGAGAGATCTAAAACACTCGCACGCTTTCACAGCACAATCGGATTTTTCACGCTGAAACGCCGCATAAAACGATTTTGAAAAAGGAGATGTTCAATCTCCAAGCGTCCCCGGATGTACCCTAAGCCCCACAGGCAGATTTTACCCCCTCCTGAAATTCGTCTAAAATGACCCTTCTCCCTCTCTGTCTCAGCGGAGAGAAGGAGGAGCCAGCGACAATGAATTATCACCGAAATTGAAGGGGCAACAAATCGCTAACCAGTGTGTTGATAGCTGCCTAAAAGAAGAACCAAAACACGACTCGTGTGTGTATTACGACGCCGACAAGGAATATGGGAGAAAGATGAGTAATTGTGTTGATTGGCGGAGAACGGGGGGCCGAGGAGCCCCGATCCCCCCTCACGACATGACGGACGGGAAGGGGGGGAGGGGGGCAAGAGCGCGGAAGGAGCGCGAGTAAGGAGGACTTAATTGACGCACGCGCTGCACTTCTCAATGTTCCTCACCCACAATTCCATTGATACTTTACTACTGAATACTCTCTACAGAGCTGCCGTTTCTCAAGATCGTCCTACTACCGTGCTAAGGAAGAACGCCGTATGAACATTCGCGAGTCGCCAAATTTCCCTCGATAAAATGTTTCTTTTCGAGGAAATTTATGGATATTTTTCTTTGAAATTTTCCGACGTTTTAGATCAAATTACAAACTAGGTTAACTGAGAAATTGGTATGCAAAGTTTCAAAAATTTTCCTGAAAGTTAGTGATTTACTAGGGGAAATTTGGCAACGCCTGAAGGCTCATACGGCGCTTTTTCCTCAGCACGGCAGTATAGTTCAGTGTTTGTTTTTTCTTTGGAAATTGGATCGTCTTGTTCGGGTTATCCGGAGAGACACGTCTAGTGCCGGATTCATGAACTTCCTCCGAACGCAGCACAAAAAGTACTTTTCAGCACTAAAGGATAACCCTTTTCGGCGCCGAAAAATATCCCTGCTCGGCACCAAAAAACAACCCCCTGTGGCACACGATATTAAAGTGGTTTTTTCCGAAAACTAACGTGAAAATTAACCTTTTTGGCTCTGGGGGATTATTACATAGCCTTCAAAAACTGATCACACCTTAGTTGATATCAACGCCATGAAAAGAGGAGAAAGCAATGGTTCATCTACTATGAGCGAAGAGATACCCTATCCCATGCTACACATTATGAAAAAACAATTTTAACTACTAAAAAATACATTAAATGTGTTGTATCGTAATATTCAGAGATACGGCACCTAACGATGGGTTCATAACGCCGTATACCGTTCAATCATACCTCATAGAGCGATATAATTGTGTGTTCCTCAAATAGATAACTATTCGCGCTCTCCGGTATATTTGTTGCCTATGCGATGTAATTGAAGGCGAACCCTCAGCGACCAACACCTAGTATTTCCCATAGGCACTTGTGTGTAGTGATTTACCAGAACACTGGTGAGCTCATTTTGATGGGACTTGGTTTGTAATTTGATCGTGCAAACATTACAGTGCGGAATCGATGCAGGTCACGTAACATGATTGAAATTTTTTTTCGCTTGATACCTTTCATTTACATCCACAAAATGAGAGTTACATTAAGTAGGTATACATAAATTGATTAGATTTACTCATTCGAGTGAGCAACACTCACCGCTCAGCAGAGCGCGGGCGGAAATATAACACTTTGAACTTATTTTGTTACGAAAACTTTTGGGAAAAAAGTGCAAATACGGTAAATTTGCGAATACTCGCCTTTAATTCAAAATTAACTTTTTCTCCCATCGTCTTCGCCGTTGCTGGGGCAGTGAAGAGACGACGAAAATTCCCATATCAAAGCTCGATCATACGGAGAACAAATATTATTTCGGCTCACGCTTTAAAAAAAAAAAAAAAAAAAAAAAAAAAAAAAAAAAAAAAGTACAGGAGACTCTGGATTATCCGGATTAATTGGTGCCGGGCCCGATCCGGATGAAAAAGAAATCCGGATAATAATAGTAAACACAAACACCACCAACCAACACCACAGTATTCTTATTATGTATACATCATGTACATACCAACACGAATTTAAAAGGTTAACGCCAAACTGAACGACTCAATGGTGATTGTGAATACCAGCCGACAACGATAAATTACAATACAACGATTAAAGCGCGGAATGCGTGAGGTATTCATGCAGTCTTGTAGCCGCTAATATGCGTTTTAGACTAACTAACCGACTGCACTGCGTTTGGCGTAATGCAAGAAGTATTTATGCAATCTAGTAGGCGCTAATGCGTTCCACGCCGACCTCACTGTTTGGCGCAATGCGCGAAGTATTCCCTCAGCCTTGCAGGCGCCAATATGCCTTGCGACCGCTTCTCCGCGGATCCGCTCACTTATCGGAATGCGTACGTAGTTACATGGTTGCAAAATCGATCCGGATAATCCAGAGTCCGGATAATACGAAGCCGGATAATCCAGAGTCTACTGTAGATACTTCAATTTGTGTTTTACCATTTTCAGGGCTTAAGATTTTCGAGCAAAAATGCAACGCTTGCCCTCTTTAGGGACAAAAATGGAATAATTTGATAGCAAATTGTTCCTTGGGATATGAGAGCAGAGAGCAAGCTCCTCATTACACATTCAAAAACCAAATTTTTTACACGACTTAGGTAACAATTGGTTTCGGTGTTTCAGAATCTCCACTGCTAATTTATATTTTAGAGAGAAACTATAAGATGAATTTGCTGAAATATATAGTTTTCTGCTTTGTAAAATCATAAAGAAAATTCAGAATAAGTTTTAACGCATTCCATTCATTTGCTTTAATTATAGTGGATGAAACGTTAGCGGAGGACGGAGATCCTGGGACACTTCAACCAAGATTTGCCCTTTCAGAACCCCGCGCTTCAAACATAGCTCTCCTTAAGGTTCATCTTCGTAAAGTAAAGTCTCTTTCTCCGTAATCGGTCACATGTGTGTTTTAGTTCTCATCCCTTCAAATTTGTACCAGAGTAAAGGATCCACTTTAACTGGACCACGTTAAGCAGAAAGGAACCGAGCCACATTAGCTGTAGCCTTTAATTTAGCAGTCTAATTTTTTACACGAAACCGGTTGCGCGGACTTTTGTGCAAATTTCACTGATTTTTCTGCATACACCGGAAAAAAAAACACATTGGATCTAGAGTCAAGACTTTTGAAAAAATTAACAAGAAAAAGGACTCTTGATTCAATCAGATTTAAGCTTAGATTAAAAGGAAATTCGCTCAAATTAAGAGGCTTGGTTCTTGATTTAAGCTTAAATCTGATTGAATCAAGAGTATTTTTTCTTGTCGATATTTTTAAGAGTCTGGACTCTAGATCCAATGTGATTTTTTTCCAGTGTAGTACAAAGCAAATTCCTTAAAATTTTTGAAGGGATTTGCACTAGAATTTTCTGCATAGTACAAAGCAAATAACTTAAAATTTTTGGAGGAATTCGCACTAACGTTTTCTTGTAAAGCATTGAATTGCCCAGTTAAATTTGACAATAGCTAATGTGGCTTGGTTGCTTTTAGCTTAACGCGATCCAACTGCCCATCTCATTCGGATGAAACGTGCATTTCCTGGCATTATGACAACCGAGTATTCTGCTGCTGTAATGCACGGTGCAAGTTACTCGTTGAGCACAAGCGCGAGGAACGGGTCCGGGTATGACGGTGATCAGGTGTCAGATCCGGTGATCTAGTGGTCGGTGCACTCTCTTCGACTCGTGCGTCTTCGGGTCCTGGGTTCAACTCCCGACCACGACCGCGGTTCTCCCCAAGGTCTCCTCCGGAGCAGTGTGTCGGTCATCTGGTCAAGGTTTCTAGATCCCAGCCGGTGCATTAGACACGACTTATTGTTAACGCACAATTGGCTCGGTATTCTTAATTGGACGTACTTAAAATGCTGAATGGAACTGAGTGCAAATAAATTGAATCGAAAAAAATATATGCATAGAGTTTGCGAGCAACATTGTTGGTTAAATTGGACTGCATTTTGCAATTTGGAGCTATAAATTCTGTCTCATCTAAAAAAACACTCATGTGCATAGGGAAACTAATGGCACATACGTTGTTTTTAAACCGGGCCGGAATTTATAGTTCCTAATTGCAAAATGTAGTCCAATTCATCTGCACATAATATCTTAGCATAAAAACGTCTAATAGAGCTCTTGAATGTATGGGGGGCATTTTCGCGAAAGAACCGTATGTCGCATCTGCAAGTTCCGAAATTGAATCGAAAGCTCCCAAAAAACTCGATAAAAAGTCGCAAAATCGCGGTAAGAAATAAACGATTTTCATTGGCTGTGACGTCAGTTGGAAGACAAGGCTCCGCCCACCTACTTTTTCTTGGGTGTAACATTTCGCTAGAACCGTGATGGTGCCATTGGTTTTCTCTGAAACGAACCTCAAAGCTCAAAAAAAGCTCTCAATGTTGAGGTCGTAATGAACGGAATATCTCACGTCATCCTGAGAGTCTACCTCCAGTCATATTCGCCATGCGAAGATAGGGGGCAAATGCCGTGTTCCCAGTTTTGGAGTCCTCAAATAAAGTGGCAACCCTGTTAATTTATTTACTCCCTATCTTTGCATGGAAAATTAGACTTAATATACAGGCGGACTCTCAGAATAACGTGGGATATACCCTTCCTTTATGACCTCAAATTTGAGAGTTTTTTTTTTTTTTTTTTTTTTTTTTTTTTTTTTTTATCTTCTGAGTTCGTTTTAGAGAAAAACACTGGTACCATCGTGTTTCTTGCAAAATTTCACATAGGAATTATTACTTAAATCGCAAATTTCTGACACATACAAGAACTCTACAGCCTCTCGCACCTAGAATAAAAGTTCGATCATAAGGAACTCAGTGCATTGTTCCATATCGGCCTCATTTGGGACCACCCTTAATTTCACTCTGATGACTGCATCCGCGGCGGTACTTACAATCGAACTCCTCATACAGTTCGATTTTGGTTGAATGTTCAGCAACCTGAAATACGAGTTGGTACATTTGGGGTTGAAAATATTCCCGAGTCAAATTTCGTAAGAAAATCGATAGAATTTCAAGGCTTAACATCCACCACCCCGACCCACTAGGGGAGGGGATCTCTATCCTGAATAAGATAGTCCGGATTTTTAAGTGCGTTTCAAAGGGACTTGGGGCTCAAAAAATCATAAAAGACCTTACGCGTTGGTTCCATGAATTCTTTCTTTGTGAGGAGCTAATTCAGTCCAAGTCGTGTGTAGACATCAGGTGACAAGGCAAGAAACCGACAAAGTGCTATCCATGCGCCATGTTAGGATAGGATAATTCGAAGGAGGATTATTGTGAATGCAAATCTCAGCTTGCAACTTATTTTATGGATAAAATACTAACTCTTTATCACACGTTTTTGAGTAAGCCGAGATTTGAATGAATGCACTAGGTACCACCGATCGAGTTGCATTGATATATTTGCTGAAGAAAATTAGAGTGTATTGCCTTCGCTACTATTTGCACCTAGTCGTTTGCAAAACTACGCTCTGGTGCATTATTTTTTTTACTAAGAAAATAAAGAAAATTAATATCGGATTTTTTGAAAAGCTTACTTCCTCTCAGAGTATTGAACTTCGTGACAGATTTCGAGGAAAAATGCAAACTTGAATTTTTCCTATTAATACTTAACGCGAATCGTTCTTTTTTTGTAGTATTTTACGTTACACGCGGTGTCAAAACATAAAAAAGACGTACGTCAGTGTCAAAATCACCGTCAAACCCTCAAGTGCGTGACACGTGCGTATTTGTGCAGAGACTTTGGGTTATTCAACTATGTCACTAACCTGACATTTGTCGAAGTTTGTTTCCTGTTTCTCTGAAAACTGATTTTTTATGGAGTGCAAAGTGGCAATCATGAAAACGAACAATCCATGTATGAGACCGTTTTGAGGAGGCCCCTAAAGTGGATAATCAAGCTCAAAACAGAGTGATTCTTTATTAATTTCATAAATTACCTTTTATTGCTCTTATTAAATGATCTACCGGAGAAGTCTTGAAGCATCGTTGCAACATCTATCAATCAAAGTGGTCGCGCTTGGTTTGACGCTTGGCACCCGGGGGGAGGGGGCGAAATTCATAAAAACGAGACGGGGGTCTGGGGTTTTTTCCATTTTACGGGAGCCCGCTGGTCCGACAGTACTTCCCCAGAAAATTTTTGAAAATTAGCTGCCCGTAGAATGCAATTTCTGGTTGTTTTCATGGTCAAATATCACATTTTTTCATTTTATTTCGGGGATACCAAAGGGAAGAAATATGATTGTTATCATCTTTGAATCAACCATTAATAAATGTAAAGGGTTTTATGTCTCCCTTTTTAACAATCAAATATTAATACAGTCAATAATTTTTCGATAACAAGTAAGACAAGGGGCTGATAAAAATGGATGATTTATTGTGTGAATGGGGACGGCTTCCTGCCCCTTCTTACACACAAAATACGCGCCGCCATTGAATCAATTGTTCAAACTGCAAAATAGAATGAATGGCATTCTCATCACACGAGGGGAGGAAGATCAAGAGCAACTGCAAAATCGGTGCATAATTTGGAATTTGGTGACGTCAGTACTGATAAGTTTAAACTAACCCTTAGCCCGTAAGGACTGATCTGATCTCGGAGTAATCAATGATCAACCCTGAGATCAGTATCCTTAAGCTAAGGGCAAAACAAGTGACCATTGCGAGTTCGAACTGGCCACAAGTACGAGACTTTCATTTCTAGTTTTCTCACGTGGTATGAGAGTCTAATTTGAGCAGTGGGATGATACTGATCAACGAGTGAATTTATCCAAAATTCAAAATTATTAACTTCTCAGCACAATTTAAAGTAACAACAAGTTAGCAGAAGAACTGTGAAGGTGTTAATGTAAAAACCACTAAAATTAGGCTGAAACAGTTCTCGAAACAGAGATCTTATCTATTTCTTTGAGTTAGTTTCTTTCTTTTTTTGGTGTAAAAATTCGTCATTTTTCCATGCACAAGCAAATTGATTCGAACTAGGATCTTTTTTAATAAATAGAAAAAAAGAACTGCGTTCCGAAATACTCGTGGTCAATGACAGAAAAGTATGATTATGGAAGTAAAACAAAGGGTAACAATAAAAAAATGAAACCAGGAATATTCATCAGATGATAACATTGATCTTTTGTTATACATTTACACAATTATTCTTAGGAGACGCATCGACCTCTCCTTGACCAATCATCTTGCTTCATTTTAATCTTCACCACGAGACGTTATTATAACCGGTAATGAGGATCGTGAAGACACAAGTCCCACTTCTACATGCAAACACGGAACGATGGAAGAGAAACAAACTATTAAGCGGCAACAACGTAGAGGTCACACCTAGCAAACAAGTCGACTCAAAATTTCGGAGTCCAGCGCCCAGGATCCAGGACCGGGTCCAAACACGTGGAAGGGGCACAAGGGGCCGCGCTGGAGGGGGCTCAGGGGGGCCGGTGGGCGAGGGGGCAGTGTGTGGGGTGCGTGATTTAGAGTCCTCCACATTTTTCGAGGCTGCCCTTCTGCCCTGCCTCGGTCGCGAGTTACCTTGCCCGCCCGATTTCCAACGTTCAACACACAACGTGCATTATAATTATGCTTCTTTTTCTGGCCCAACTTATGAGCTTTGATACCGCGAGTTATTAAATCCCGGCTCCACTGTGGGACTGTGGGAGTGGACGCTCCACCATCTGGCCGCGGATTTGACCGCTTCCACGACAGTGGCGTGGCGTGAATTGCGATGTATCGATTGTTATACCATTTAAACTTATGGTAAAGAATCGATTATTAAGATGTTCGCTGTTTATCGATCCTTTTCCACAAGTTTAAATGGCATAACAGTCGATAAATCGCAAAGCACGCCACGCCACTGTTCCACGACTCACATTTACGCATACCTACCATTCCGCATCCAAAGTAGCTGGCCCATTCATTTTTCTGTCGGATGAAGCTCCGAAGTAACTTACGAATTTTGCAAAAAGGGGCCGTTCATAAATTACGTAAGGCTCTTAGGGGAAGGGGGGTCTCTAACAGTCTTACGGTGCCTTACGAGGGGTGAAGGTGGAGAAGAGCTGAGCCTTACGTAAGCTTTCCAGCCTTTATTTAAAGAAAATCCAAAAATCCATTTTTCATCAATAATATTCCCTATGAACTTACTTGAAAAATTTAGTTTCACTATTAGAAATTTTGACCTGAAAATGTCATTGTCTTCTCTGGAAAACGTAATACTGAGATCTACGATAATTGGAAAAAGGGGGGGATCAGTCGAGCCTTACGTAATTTTTAGAGGGGGGGACGCCTTACGATACCTTATACGAGGGGGAGGGGAGTATACATGGGAAAAAGTGCCTTGCGTAATTTATGGATGGCCCCAAATATTGGAGCGCTTCGAACGATCGTGTCTTCATAGCTCCCCCCGGAGCATTGACTCTGATATAAAAAATAAGTTAAAAAACTCATAAACTTCAAAGAGGAAAAACACTTTTAAAAAGCTTTTCAAGAACACGCATAGGAAACCATTTTTGGTTTTTTTTAATGAATAAAAATTCCCTCTTTGTACTTTTGACAAGTTGTTTATCAGTTTTAGCAAGATTTGAGAGAAAAATTCGCGCACGATTAAAGGTTTACGAGGGGTAAAAAACAATTCAATTCCGGGAAAATGCTGCGAAATAAAAATTCAGTAAAAACATTGACGTTTGTAAGTTTTTCACAACCTCGTGTTTAAAAGGCAAAGAAAATTAAAAAGGGAAAAAAAAACCAGGATAAATGAGTCATCGACCTGCTGTTATTGCGAGACTGTGGCTGCTTACAAAGTAAACAGATTCGTTTAAAATCAAGGTACGTAGGGTGTACAAGGTTAATACCCAGCTCCCTCTAGAAGCAAAAACTGACGATAAGCCGCACACAAACCATCACAGTCAACTCCTTAATTACAAACTGCCTCTACGCTTAAGGATGTATTTCAAGAAATGTAGAGAGTTCGGAGACAATTCAACACCTTTGACATGCTCAGAAATGTTTTTCCACACATATGTTCGGATATCAATTTTTCAAACATTGGTACCATCACTTAATTTTCAGTTTCCTTGCACTTAGAATTCTTTTCAAAATTATTGAAGCACATAAGATCAAAATGGTTCAAGGGTCCTTTTCGGCAAACTGAGATAGTAGTTTGCCGGTTTAAGAGCCCTAGTTTGTGCGTAGGATGGGCGCTTAATATACTAATTAAGTCGGGCATATTAAAGATAACAGGAATTATGTTGCACACAAACTCACCCTATGCACATAGCTCCTTTTAGCATAAATAAATCAATTCATCCTCAGTAATACACCACCATTCATCACGATTGATTCTTACTTTCTCGCTTTCCTTGCAGAGATGGGAGGGTGTATTGTCATCCCTCCAAAAAAAGAGAAGTCGAAATTTCATCAGTTCTAGACGTCTGAAGGTGCCTGGAGTAAAAAAAAAAAAAAAAACAAATTTGAAAAAATGTGTGTCCGTCGTTCCTGCGTCCTTTAAATCTGTATACAGCCTTTTTTATGGGGTGCTCTGCAGAAATTTCAGTGGAAGTGTGAAAAACCCTTCTGACCTTAGAACGTGGAGTGGATAAGCCACCACCCCAAAGCGCTGGGCGTCCGTGGGGACTTGTTGCGCCGCACCGAAAAAAAAAACTTGAAAAAATGTGTTTCCGTCGGTCCGGCGTCCTCCAAATCTGTGCACAGCCTTTTTTATGGGGTGCTCCACAGAAATTTCAGTGGAAATGTGAAAAACCCTAAGAACGTGGAGTGGATAAGCCACCACCCCAAAGCGTCGGGCGTCCGTGGGGACCTGTTGCGCCGCGCCGCTGCGCCTCAAGTCAGGCCGGGCCCGGCGGCCGGAACGAAATTTCGCTTCACCCGCGCGGGGCGCGGGCCAGGGGCCTC
>NW_017547112.1:762322-980006 GCF_001854935.1 Bemisia tabaci | reverse complement strand
CGGGCGGGGGACCGGTGCAATAAAACAGTTAGCCCGAGATGACTGAGGAATTCTGAGTGAATAGCACTACCCCCGCCACAGCCACCGAGAGACTTGGCCCTGACGCCGACGCCGACATCCACCACTCCACCTTCCACCGTCCAACGTTGGAGCAACGACAGCGCACCGAGCACCGCGGCCCGGCGCGCCACGAGGCAGCTCCACGCGAGGCCGTTGAACCCGCGCTCTGCCCTGTGCCCTGTGCATGTCCCAGAGAAATCCGGCTTGTTCACTCTCGAGAGGGTGTGTTCTCACTATCTCTCTCCCGCCCTGTGGCCCTCTCCCATCGCATCGCGGCCCCGGCGACGCGCGGCGCCCCCAGATTTCTCCCGCCAGCGATGGATGCACCGAGCATGAAGAACAACGAGAAAACCCCGCTCGCTCGACGGATCCGGTGTTTTTTTCCGTCATAAAAAATAACAACCCATAAGTTCTCGTCGAACCCCTGCTTTCTCCGTCGGCGGGGGAGGGACGCATCCTGGAGGGGCGGATTCCTCCTCCTCCTTCTCATGGTCATTCGGTGGTCATCGTTCGGCTCTGCTGCTCCCTCCTTCGTCTTTTTCGTCCACCGACCAGCTCCGATTTAAGGGCCGCTCACCGCTAAAGATGATTTCTTCCTTCCTCTTTGGGTTTTGGGTGCATTACTCCCTCCTTGTCTAAATTATCCACTCAGTTGCCCGTCTGCCTTGAAAAATGTGCAACCATTCAAGGGGATAGGGGCGGTAGTCTAAGAAAAAATTCAAGAGAGCGATCCCTGTCAAAATTAGGTTGGTCAACGCCACTATATACGCTGATATGCACTCTACTAAAAACACTCTCAAGGAAGAGTGATAGATCAGTATCTCAAAAAGTATAAGTTACGAGCGGTTTAATCAATAAACAAGTTAGTGAAAACCGTAGGTCGCAATTTAGGTCGACTATATTCAGGGCAGTGGCGAGGTGTGTATGTCCGATTATCGATATTTTCCCATTTGAAGCTGTGGTAAAGAATCTATTATTAAAGAGTTCGTTGCGAAAAAGGCAGCTGGACATCATGATGTGCACTGGGAAAAAAACACATTGGATCTAGAGTCCAGACTCTTGAAAACATTGACAAGAAAAAGGATACTTGATTCAATCAGATTTAAGCCTAAATCAAGAACCAAGCCTATTAATTTGAGCGGATTTCCTTTTGACTTAAGCTTAAATCTGATTGAATCAAGAGTCCTTTTTCTTGTCAATGTTTTCAAGAGTCTGGACTCTAGATCCAATGTTTTTTTCCAGTGCTTATCAGAAATCAAATCGATTTCCCAAAATTGATTCATTCGAAAAATTGCCCCTCCCCGCCCCTACAATGAGCTGATAATACGGCGTGCGGCATGCCGCGTCCCGACGCGTGGCGTCACGACGTCGACACGACGCGACGACAGTACCGCGCGGCTGCGCCCACCTGTACGAAGGGCAGGGAGCTGGTGCCGGTGATTTCGTAACCCTTCGTGGGAGACAGTAATGGAACGGAGCCGATAATTCTTCATCTTCCATCCCGCGCCGCGACCGGCGACCGGGCACAATCACGGGTGTTTCGCGTTTCACCTGCCGCGTCCTTCCGATCCGCGATCAGCGTGTCCGAGCTGAGCTCCGAGGGGAGGCACGCCGCACAGTGGATCGAGCCAATAGGTGAGCTCCGACAAAATTTGGAAACTTTAAAAGCTCGTAACTCCGATTATACAAAACTTTGAGGTTCTAAAAGTGGTTCTATTGGTTTCCTCGTGAAATTTTCTGCTGACAACACCCCTTGAAGTGTAAAATGTGACAAAATAAACAGGAAAATTTGCAGTTTTAGTTAAAAATGTCATGTTCGATGTCTCCGGTTGACTCGATCCACTGTGCGGCGCGGCGCCGCGACGCCGCCGCCGGGAGTGTGCCTCCGATTCCTCAAAATGGCAGCGCATTGCAACCCGTTTCGCAAGTCGTGACCTTGGATGGACGCACGCCGCCGCTACCGCTCTTGCGATACCCTTACGAGGGCGTCGAGTTATGCACCCTCCCACGCAGGCAGCGGCTAATTCGGAGCCAGCGTTTTGTCCCCGCGAGTTCACCTTCTGTTCCAGATATGAGAAGAATACAAAAAGATGCTGTGGATAGAGATTTTGTCACGCGGGCCCAGGACCTACAAAAAAAAACCGTTTTCGGGAAAGGCTGTGATATGAAAAATATTTTTAAAAAAACCTAGAACGTTTCTCCTCTTCATTTACCTACTTGCCGCCCATGGGCCGCCTGTATTTTGCCACCCCCTTCTCATTCGTTTTGAAACATCAATAAAAACCAGCAAGTGAACGTGCCAGCGGGGGTGGGGTGCATAAGACGCGTCTACTCGTGTTGGAAACATTTTTTGGGAAATCCCTGTCGACACTACTAGCAAAACTCACCGAACTTTGCGCGAATGTTAAGTTTCGTAAACCTATCTTTGCGTGGACAAGGCCTTCCATTCATAAAAAATTAACGAAAAAATTATGAAAGAACAAACATAAATGTGGTTTAATGATTTTAACTTCCGCCGCTGCGCCGCGCAGACCGCACCGTGTTTGGAACAATGCGTGAAGTATTGCGACAGTCTTGAAGGCGCTATGCGTTTCAGGCCGACCGCTGCCGAACGCACTGTGTTGGACGCAACGCATGAAGTATTCACGCAGTCTTGTAGGCGCCATGCATTTCACGGTGACCGCACTGTGTTTGGCGCAATGCGTGAAGTACTCATGCATTCTTGTGGGTGCTATCCGTTTCACGCTGACCGCAGTGACCGCACGGTGTTTGATGCAATGCGTGAAGTATTCGTGCAGTCTCGTAGGCGCTAATATGTGTTTCATGCCGACCGCCGCGCCGAGGGCTTCTCCTTCTCATCTCAAGTCCTCGTCATCATTTCTCTCTCAGTCGCGCCGTTCCTGGCCAAATTGCGTGTTTAGTCTCTCTCTGAACTCGATTAATTAAAGGTGCTGTCTCTTGTATCAGCGAAAGACGACAAAATTAGAAATTACTACACTCTCAGGAAATGAGAGATTTTGTTTGTAATTTTTTTTTCTAAATCCGATTTTTTTTATACCTACATTTAAAAAAATTGCAAAATTTGCCGCCTCCTAGATTTGCTGTCATGGGCCGCGGCCCATGTGGCCACCCCCTTAATCCGGCCCTGCAACTTGCCCCTTGTGAAAATCGCGTATTTCGATTTGCAACGTTGCCGATTTTTCGTCTCTTTTTTCTGATGATTGGATTTTGTTCAATTGCTCGTTTTGGAGAAGAATGTATATGATTGCTGCCCTATAAGAATCCCGTAGCTTTGCCCCTGGAATTCAGCGATACGACTATAAAATCTACACAAGACTAGCGGTGCACTTTTTGGTGGTTACCGCATACTTTTACAACTATTGGATATACATTTCATTTATTTTTCCCGCGGGATTATTTTCCCTCCGGCAATGAGTCGCCGGGAGGGTGGTAGTTGGAGGGGGGGGGGCGTGTGATCTGGACCAGTCGTGGGACACGTGGTCGCCAAATGTACGGATAATCCCTAGGATCGCTGTTCAGGTAGATATACATACGGCTGAATAAAGGGTGGAATTGGCAAGGGTGGGAATTGGTGACAACCCCGCCGAAAGTTGAAAGTACGGACGGAAATAGTCGGCTTCTCGCCATTGGGACTTTGCCAGGGAGAATCGGTCGCGCGTTGTCGGCTGTGGGGATCCACGCCCTCCTTCGCCCTCGCTCTCACCCTTATGGAGTTTGTATTCTTAGGCACAGTGAAATGATCTATTCTGCCGCGCTAAGGAAAAACGCCGTATAAACATTCGGATATTGCCGAATTTCTCACGATAAAATATTTATTTTCGAGGAGAGTTACGAATATTTTCCTTGAAATTTTCGGATACGTTATATTGAGAATAGAATTTTTCGAAAAATTCAAGGGGAAATGTCTGCAAGCTTACTTAGAAAGTCTTATTTTATTGGAGAAGATTTGACGGTTTTTGAGCGCATATACGGCGTCTTTTCAGCTGGTGGATCCAGCAAATTGGTAAAATTGTTTTTCTTCATTTAAACCTATGGAAATGTGTCGATTCTTGAAGGGGCAGGTGCTCCGACAAGAATAGATTATTTAACATAGGTTTAAATGGAATGAATCCGGAGTTGCCAAATCGCTGGATCCGCATCTGGTCTTTTCTTGGTCCGGCAGTACAAATGCTACCAATGAGCCGTTATTAATGCGCGATCCACATCTAATAGCATTGCCTTATACTACTTTGAAATGGGACCTTACCGACCTATTGTCAACTAATGTCTGATTTGTTGAACATTTTAACGATAACCCAAAAGCGTTCAACTGAGATACAATTTTTTTTTTCGAGTGCCTTATTCGGGTCATATCAGTTGACGGTAAGTAAGCAACCCCGTTTCAAATCATTGTGGACAAAATTTTGAAAAAAATTGGAGGGAAAATATTCATAAGATTACCAGGAAATGTGTGTTTTATCAAAGGAAATTTGGCAATGCCTGAAGGCTCATACGGTGTTTTTCCTTAGCACGGCGGAGGAGGGGCCTGACCCGGAGGAGTGTAATGTCCAGCAGGCAGGCAACTCATGAAGACAAGAATCTTCAGGATCGTGAACGAGGCACCAGAATAGACATAAGCGACAAGCTACTTATCAGGTGTAATAACTTCTAATCCGGAAATAACTTTTCCCGAAACTAGACCTTCGCTGCACAATAGAATAAGCTACGATGTCCGGATGTTGAAAGATTTCATATCCGCTCCCGGGCTCAATAGGTCAATGTGAGTTCGCTGGCCCCGTCTTTCCCGATGCCCTCGCTCACCTCGGATCAGGTGTGCACCTGCCCCTGCCCTCCGTTTCCCAGTCGGAGGGTCGCGAGTTCGAATTCGACCGAAAGTCGGACTCCTCGTAAAAAGAGGGTAAAGTAAAATAAACAAGTAGAGGCTGTTCATTAGTGATGGAATTGTTTATCTTGTAAACTCACGGAATTAAAACACTGAATTAAAAGTTACTGGCCGTATAGACACACCGTCCGTTTCGGGCACTAAGACCGAAATTTCCGGGTGCTGGAGCCGCAAGCGTGCTACGCCCGAAAATGTCGGCCCCTGAGCCCGGAACGCCTGGGGTATGTCTATGTTGCCCGTTAGTACGGCTTCAAAGGCCAAAGTTTTTGTTCCTGTGAAAAAACAGCATTTGTTACGATTGAAAATATTAAAAACACCCGAAAATGAATTGATCTCCTTACTTCAGCCTATCAAAGAAAATAAGAAGAAAGAAACTAATGAGATGACGACATGACCACTAATTCTACCGCGAGGTCCGCGGGTTTCAACATTTTATCTTTGTGTCTCCCGAGTTATCGCGCGAGTGACCCTGAGAGGGTTCTTATCCTGACAAAGTATTTACGGATAATTTGATGCCTGAGTGTTTACTCTTCTTCTAGGGATCTAGGCAGAGTGTCGTCTAAAGTCGATCATGGATGGAACTGGGGGGGGGGGTGGCCGATGGGGGAGAACCCCTCCCAGAAATCTGCATGGCACAAACGTATTATGAGTGGGATCGCCAGCAACTCACGATGAAGACGTCAAAAAGTCAGAAACCATCTCCTAAGCGCACAATGTGCGTGGTTTGTTACACGTTTTTCCAAAATTTCCACGTCCATGTGCAGTTTTTCTTTGTCACCGGCGACTCCGGTTTGCCCAGGCAAAGGCCCAAGAAAGCCTAATCTAAATGAACAAACAATCTCGCGAGTCATTATTCAATATTCATCGTAGATTACCATCGATTTAGAGCATGCAATGCAAAAAATTCTAAGCGCCGTCCGGTGTAGATAAGATCGCGAGATTACTCGCTGTACAAGAAACTGCCTGAACTCTAGAGTCTGATGAAAGGTTTTTGGAGATTTATCTCGAAATTTTGGTCTTTATTTTAGGAGAAGACTTGCTATTCATACATCACAAGATTTCCGTCAAATGAAAAAAAGAAAAGGACACAGGGATGGTCCAAGCAACATCTTACGGCGCTCAGGGTGTGTTGATGGTCGATTCTTCAGCCGTGGGACAAGGTCGCACCTGTCAAATGAAAACTATAAAAGATTGGAAATTCCGGCGAAATATTCAATAAAATCGCACACAATTTTGGAAAATATGAGACACATTTTCAGGTGCTGAGCGTGCAACACGTACTGAAAACACAAAAAAAGCGAAAACTATTTGCCTCTCATTTAATTTTGCATTTGTTTCCGAAAAATATGATTCAATATATTTCATACTTTTCTGAAATTTCTTAAAATATTTCATATGAATTCCAACATTTTTTTTTTCATGAAAATTTCTACGCTGCCATGGGGTGGAAGAAACTTGAGTTACATAAACGTAAAAGTTGACGAATGTAACTTTTTCTCAAAAGCATCGAGTTCCTGATCACGGAAATTGAGGATATCTCTCCATTCATCGTTCATCTAAATAAATCAACTTTGCTCGGCTAATCAGAGTGGCACGCGCCAGTGGCTAGGCGTGAATGATCAATTATCGATATTTCCCCGTTTGAAGCTATGGTAAAGAATCGATTATCAAGGTGCTCGTTGCGAACACCCCATTTATCAGTGGCGTGGCGTGCTATGCGATATATCGATTGTTATGCCATTCAAACATATGGAAAAGGATCGATAAACAGGGTGTCCGCAGCGAACAGCTTAATTATCGATTCTTTTCCATAGGTTTAAATGGCAGAACAATCGATACATCGCAATTCACGCCACGCCACTGCCATTTATCGATCCTTTTCCATAGGTTTGAATGGCGGATCAATCGATTTATCGCATAGCACACCACGCCACTGGCAAGCGCGAGGTCCGCATTACAGTGCTCCTCGGATGCTGCGAAAAGCGAAGAGATAATCGAATGAAGGATGTGGTGGTGAGGAGCTCGGAGGCACGTTCAGCGCATACCAATGCCTCATGTTTCGCCTTCAATCTGACGAACGCAACTTTAAATACGTGGCCTCATTACGAGCCCGGGCGGTGGATTTTGTGCTCGGGGTTCTTAACCCGGATCCAGCTCATGGGTCCGGTTGGTTTCTCCACCAACTGCTCAGAGGCACCAAGTCCCTCAAAAACAACCCGGCTGTTGCTCCCGACGGCGCTTGGACATGTTTCCAGCCCGTTTCAAAAAAAGTCCATGGCGTCGCAAGAGCCTGTTGCGCAGAAATGTTGGATATGGTAAACGTCCCCAACAGAAATCGACTTCCATCGCTTAAAATAAATCATCCTTGCGCAAATCTCGTATCTTTTTTTTTTTATTTTTTTTCTTTAAATTATTCGCCTTCTGTACATAGAAATCAGAATATTTACAATATGATTAATCCTAGACCTAAAAATAAGACTTGGCTAAGACCTAAACCTAAGACTATTACGATACAATGGTGTCCCCAGGATAGAGAGCTATGGAGGGAAATATATACAATGTGATAATTTATACACACAGTGTTACGATAAAATGAGAAACTTATACTTTGTAAGACATTCTTGTCTTTAATTATGAAACCAAAAAATCCTACCTACGCTTTAAGACACTTTCAGAGAGAAGAAGAAAAAAGAGGGGGAAAAATCGAATGTATGCTGAAAGAAACTAAGTACACATTATGTAAATGAAAAGAAGAAGGGTACATGTAATAGGGTTTTCATGCTTTATAGATCCTTATAATTTGATTAATTTGTACATAACTTTTAATTTTAGTGTAATAGGTATATGTAATTATTAATTCTATAATAATGTTCCTATTATATTTTTGATCTATAATAAAATTTGTACGAGGAAAATTTATCCCTTGAAATTTTGGAAATGTTTATGTATACCATGCTACACATAGAAAAGATAGACACAAGCGAGTATAATTATTGACCATTTTAAAGTTTGCTTCTTTTCACAATCCCGGTGTCAACCTAACAAATTTCTAAAATCATACACCTGTAGAGAGTCAAGACATATAGTGCTTTAGTGCATAAATCAAATTGTGTAAGAAAATGTTTTTTACAAAAAAAAACTTTACACGGCCATTTGACTGATTTTCCAAAATTACAGCATAATTCTAATAATAATTAGTCAGTTTCTTTCCAAGCAGCGTGCAATGTGCATTCCGAGACTTTACGCGGAGTTCATCGGTGGGAAGCGATTGGTATTCGGATGGGGAGGGAGAAATAGAATTAAAAGCGACAAGGAAAAAAATGGGAGAAAAAATTGAGAGATCCTATTTATTCCATCGTTTCATCGCAGCGTCGAGGACGCCCGAACTTATTCGTCACTCCCAACCCCAGGAGAAGCTGGTAACGACGCTAGATAAAGCCGGCATTCTTGACATACTTATTACACATTACCGGGGTTCCCTAACAACCACACTGACGCATAAACGCACACACACGCGTATCACAACCACGTGGAGCGCTGCGCTACACTGGCACACACGGGCGCCCGGATTGATTCATGAAATAGAGGGTTCCATCTTCCCGGTGGGGCACCGTTATTCCGGCCCATGACGGCATCCACCTTCTTTTGGGGCTCCTCGGTCCTTTTAATTCGGCATCCAGATCTGACCACCGATACAGGCCAGTGGCGAAGCGTGAATGATCGACCATCGATTTTTCCCCATTTGAAGCTGTGGTAAAGAATCGATTATCAAGTTGTTCGCTGAGGACACCCTGTTTATCAATCCTTTTCCATAGGCTTAGATGGCGGATCGATCGATTTTTCGGAAAGCACGCTATGCGCTACTGATGAAGGCAGTGCCGACAGTCGATTCATGCGAGTAAATACGTGACACACTTACGTGGGTCATAAATTTTATCCGGAGGGACTTACCAGGATTCGAGGGGAATGCATTTTTATAGGGAAATGGAATTTTCACGAGCGTTTGGAATTATGAGAGAATTTCAAAGCCCCCCCCCCCCCTCCCCCCCTCTTGACTGTCGTTACTGTGCCCCAGAAAATATAAATGGAAGAATAACTGAGGTTATTTTTCAACCGAGAAATATGAAAAATTAGTATTTTTCAGTGGTGAAAAATGTACACTTTGCAACGCTGCATTGCAGTGATGGGTTATTTCTTCGTGAGGTTTCGTTTAGGCCGCATTTAAACGAAATCCCTGTGTTCCCTCTACAAGGACGCTGTTTGACAAGTTTTATACTTCGCGAGTAAAAATTTGAGTGTTTTGAACGGAAAATGATTTGTCTTCTCCGGTATATTCGTTGCCTATACACTGAAATCAAATGCGAACTTCAGGTAAGCGACCATTCGGTTAACAGCATTTATAGCTTCAACCAAATCTTATGAAGCGATTGAAAAGTCGTCACCTTCCGGCCAAAGTATCACAAGCGCCATGCGACGTTTCAAAATTTCCGCCGCCATTTTATTTTTTACAGAGAAATCGTGGTTGAATCTGTTTGAAAATTTCACTGGATTTCATCGGCAGCAAGGAGAAAATTCAGTCACTTTTGCCAACAGATTCAACCAACAAATCATCCGTAAAAAAAAAGGGCGGCGGAAATTTTTAAATGCCGCATAGCGCTTGTGATACTTTGGCCGGAAGGTAGGGAAGTAACGATGTGTGTTTGTCGAGTGGGCAACTATTCGCGCTTTCCAGTATGTTTATTGCCTATGCGGCAAAATTGAAGGCGAACCTTATATGTAGCGATGCTTGCTGTACGTGCTCCCCGTTATACTTATTTCATTCATATTGTTACTTTTCATTTTTTCTCTCCCTCTTTCATGGCCGGATTCACCTACTTGCCGCCCATGGGCCACCTGTATTTTGCCGCCCCCTTCTCATTCGTTTTGAAGCTCGATAAAAACCATCAAATGAACGTGTCAGCGGGGGAGGGGTGCATAAGACGCATTTACTCGTGTTGAACACATTTTTTGAGAAAGCCCTGCCAACACTACCAGCAAAAGTTCACGGAACTTTGCGTGAAAGTTAAGTTCCGTAAACCTATCTCTGTGTGGACAAAGCCTTCCATTCATAAGAAATGAACGAAAAAAATATGAAAGAACAAAAATAAATGTGAATCAATGATTTTAACTTCCGCCGTCGCGCCGCGCTAACCGCACCGTGTTTGGAGCAATGATTGAAGTATTCCGACAGTTTTGTAGGCGCTATGAGTTTCACGCCGACGACCGCTGCTGAACGCACTATGTTGGACGCAACGCATGAAGTATTCACGCAGTCTTGTAGGCGCTATGCTTTTCACGCTGAACGCACTGTGTTTGGCGCAATGCGTGAAGTATTCATGCATTCTTGTAGGCGCTGTCCGTTTCACGCTGACCGCAATGACCGCACTGTGTTTGATGCAAGGCGTGAAGTATTCGTGCAGTCTTGTAGGCGCTAATATGTGTTACATGCCGACCGCCGCGCCGAGGGCTTCTCCTTTTCATCTTAAGTCCTCGTTATCATTTCTTCCTAAGTCGTGCCGTTTCAGGCCGAATTGCGGGTTTGGTCTCTCTCTCAACTCGACTTATTGAAGGTGCTGTCTCTTGTATCACTAAGAGACGACAAAATTAGAAATTACCATACTCTCAGGAAATGAGAGATTTTGTCGCCTTTTCTCATTTGTAATTTTGTTTTTATAAATCCGATTTTTTTTTACCTACACTTTTAAATATTGCAAATTTTTGCCGCCCCTTAGATTTTCCGCCATGGGCCGCGGCCCATGTGGCCACCCCCTTAATCCGGCCCTGCCCTCTTTCACCCATCTTTATTTTCTCTCATTTTAGTGCATGTCATTGTTTTGTGATGGTGCTTGGCGCAGCCACTCCTTACGCGCCATTCTTTACGTGGTCGTGGCGATTTGCACCAACTCATTGTTAAAATGCGCAGAATGAAAATCAAGGACAGAACAAGGAAGGAGTTGAATCTGTATTCTGTCGAATTCTGATTAATCATTTAACGTAGGGTGAATTTGAATGTGAGTTTATTTTTAAACGGCGCGGCGTATAATATTTTCTGCTATTTGATATAGAATCCAACACAAAACCGGATAAGCGGCCGAATAAACCTTTAAATCAAGTAAAAGATCGTAATTACTTTAAAGAGATCAACTGAACGCCGAAGTATTTTGGTTCAAGTGACAACATAGCGCGAGCGATCGAGGTAGATTGACAAAAAGAAAGGCGACCAACTAATAATAAAAAAGAGAATCAATTCTACTTAACCCACTCTTTTGCTTTCTCGCTTCCCCCTCATCCTGCCTCTAGGGTGTCATTACCCGTGGAAGAAAATCTCACACAGGAAGAGCTCTAATTGATACACATACTGAAGTTATTCCTTAGGATGATTATCGATTCCCCTGGAAATCGAAATTTGGTACACGAGAGGAATAAAATAAGCAGCAACGATCATTCAAATTCTTTCAGAATCTTATACGAGGGAATCAGTGGCGTGGCGTGCTTTGCGATATATCCATTGATCTTTCATTCAAAACTATGGAAAAGAATCGATTAACAGGGTGTTCGCAACGAACACCGTAATAATCGATTTTTTACCATAGCTTCAAATGGGGAAATATCGATAATCGATTATTCGCGTCTCGCCACTGTGGGGAATACTTCGATGGTGACGAGTGATTAAACGAGCTCACTGAGATCCTGAGCTTTATGATTGTTACGTTTTTATGTTAGAGGGCTCTAAATATTTTGATTCGATTGGAAGTTNGGGGGGGGGGGGGGGGGGGGGCTGGACTTTGAAAGGCCGATCGGTATTTTGGTATAATGGTAAGCAAAATTCGACTTTCCAAAATATCATCCAGCTCAGTACCCTCTGTCGTTGGCGAGATGCTGGTGGGGCACCCAGGACGACAAATAGAATTAAAACTAGTTGTACCGAGTTTATCACAAAAGAACTAACCCACATTTCCGAAAAAATTGAGTTAAGAATGTTTTTAAGTCTGACTAGTCGTATATTTTCTCCTGCCAAAAACTGGAAGTCTAGAAACAAAAATTGTTATACATGTGAAAAGAGGGATTGAAGTTTATTTTTTAATTGAGTCTTATGCACGAATAAAAATTTAAACCTCTTTCTCTCAGTTTCAACTTAATGTGGGTTGGTATCTCGCTGATGAACTTGGTCCAGTTATATGATTCTACGTATCCTGTATCAAATAATAATAAACCTCACAGAGTTGTAACGTATAATCTAGGTTCATCCAGCATGGCGTACCTACTCCTACAGCAATCGAAATTAACGCACAGGCGCCAATGCGCCAAATGCGCCTAAAAAATCGGCCATGGCGCTTAAAGAGTAAAGGCTCTGCGCCAACATGACCCTTAAACATTCCCCCCCCCGTCCCCCCCCCCCAAAAAAAAAAAAAATCCTAATTTTTCTGCTTAGTGATTTTTCGAAATCCTCCCTAAGATACAGCTACCAGTTCTGTAACTGAAACATCTTGCGTCTAACTTTTCACTAAATGCACCGTGACACGTAGGTAAAAAGTCAATTCGGCCCCTAAAAATCGAGTTTGTTGCGCCACACGGCTCCTGAAACTCAATGGTGAGTTTCAAACACCGTACTGAAAAAAAAAAAAACACATTGAATCTAGAGTCCAGACTCTTGAAAACATAGGCAAGAGAAAATACTCTTGATTCAATCGGGTTCTTGCTTGAATCAAAACGAAATCCGCTTAATTTAAGAGGCTTGGTTCTTGATTTGAGCTAGATTCTGATTGAATCAGGAGTACTTTTTCTTGTCGATGTTTTTAAGAGTCTGGTCTCTAGATCCAATGTGTTTTTTTCCAGTGTGGTGTCGTAAGCCGTCAGATTTCAGGAAGAGGACACAAGATCTCTCATCAGGGCAAGCGACGAATTCCAGAATTTCGATAAAAATCTTGCCGCACCGCCTCGGCGGAGTAATTACTCTTTACTTACTGTATTGTTGGCTTCAATGGCTCCTTGCTCATTCTTGGTTGAGACCCGCGAGCTGGGAAGGACATGGGGGTAGAGGACCAGTGACTAGCGGAGAATGTAAATTGGACGGAACCTCCCAAGAAGACTCCATGAACAAACAGTACAAACACACCTCGCCGCCGCCACCGCCACCGCGGGCGATAGTTGCCACATTTCAGGACGAAGTTGCATTTTCACGTGAGCTCTGGAGAGCACGGAGTCATACGGACGACAGGGCTCATCTTAAAATGCAACGCCCTTGGGACCGTCCATAACTGACACCGAAATTAAAGAGGTGGGGCTGAGGGGTGCCTGGAGATAGGAAGACTCGGGAGCGAGGGGTCGCGACTTTAGTTGAAACTTCCTCATTTTTAAGGAACTTATACGGGGGAATAAGTGTAAGGGGTGAGCACCTAGTTTTGTTGCACTTTCCCAATTGAAAGGCTTGGAAGACAAGGCGCATAAGTGCAGTTTTTAAAAAATTGAGATATCCATGATTTCAAGGAGAACTAGTCTTAATGCATATTTCGTGAGAAATTCGCTCCCAAATTCCAATTTCTAAGTATCAAGAATCAGTTTTAACTTCCTTTCCGAAACAAGGATCCGCATGTTATTTCGAAACTTCAAACACGTATTTCTTAGAATAGCAAAAACTGCTTTTATGCGCCGTATCCTCCATACCCCTCAATTTGTAAGATGAAATGGAAGGTTCCAATTAATTGTGGCAGTGCCGCAAGTCAAGTTGGGGTAGGGGTATATATTTTAACGAGGAAACTGATCAACAATTTTGTTTTGTTTTTCTGGAGAAGTCTTCCAAATTCTTTTATAGAAGGCCTTCTAGATATTTTCACGAGAGTATTTTGGTTGGCGTTCTTTCAAGAAAATAAAATATAATCGGTGATATTTTTTAAACGTTACAACGGATATACGCAGCTCTTTACCTCAGCCAGGAGCGAAAAGTGCCGATTGAGGAAATCTACGACGCGTCAAAAAATGCGTATTTTTATGAACTGGATGAAAGAAATGCTAAAATCCAATTGGTAAAAATGCAGGGTGAAGATTCAAACGCCTCAAGCAACATCATGACTGTTGGACAAAACTATAAAATTGCAACTAGGGAGGGAGCTTTTTGGAGAAAAATCTATATATTATTCGAAAAAGGTCTATGGTTATACGAAAGAGTTGACTTACAAAACATCCGTAATAGACCTAAAGATCGAATGAGTCGTATTCTTTATCTTTTTTACCATTCATGATTACGGCCAGGCCGAGCCATATCTATGAGGACGATCCAGCGATCCCTCGAGGAAATATTTGCCCGGGCGGTTAAAACTCCTTCTAATGTCTGAGTATGCAAACCTCAGTTGTTTTTATGTTAAATAAGTTGCTTCAGTCCGTGGTTGAAGACATTTCATAGTTTCTTTAATCTCCCGAGAATGATATTCAATAATTAAACTAAGAACTCTTGAGTGCCTATTTGTACTTGGATACGGCTATGACTCAAGAAAGGTTAAGAAAAGTTGCACTCATTGCCAATCGCGTTTTTCGCGAATTGAAGTTGTAAGCAAAGGAGAAATGTGGTCCACCAAATATCTAATAGCCTCTTGTGGTTCAGCATGAGCAAATGTTTAAATAATAAGGTTTCCATGCGTCAAGCAACTCGCATTTGTCGGTACGAATACTTTTTTACACTGCGTTAAAGTCTCTGAGGTGGTTCCTACATTTTGCCATTTTGGCGATCCCTCGTGTGGTTGAGCTTGATTAATTTTTCATAAAGTAATTTCTCCATTAATTAAGCAACTCCCGTTTGTTGGTGCGCCTATTTTTCTGCGCTGAGTTAAAGTCTCTGTAGTGATTCCCTCATTTTGGTTTGCAATTTTAAAAACAAACTTGAGTTTAAATTAAAGCTGTGAGAATACTGAATTAAGAGGTACCGTTACAGTTTTTTCTAGCAGTATTGGTTCGTGAGAAAATTAACAGGACATCTCACAAGATGACCCTCGATTATTTTAAAAAAGTGACACTTGTTTTAGTTATTGGAATCGATACTTTACGTTATGTTTGATAAACAGATCACAATGTGTAATCTTCTATCTATTAGGCTGGAACAACTTTGTACATGGTAAAATTTCTGCAAAAAAGGGATTGCAAATACTTTTTTAGGGAAACTGTGCTAATTACGTAAAATTTCACAGAAAAGTTGAACAAGACAATTTTTTAGATATTTAAGTGACAGCACGAATTTGTTCTTTGCCTGAAACCTCGATCGGCGAAAAATGCGATTTGCAATGAGTGTGACTTGTTATGGCTGCGAGTGTGGCAAAGTTGCGAATTGCATTTAGACCAATGCTCAGACCTTTAGTCGCACATACGTTCATACCTTACGAGGCCTGCCTATAATCTCCCTAAAACGCAATTTCAGCCTTAGTCGATAGTCGAATTTCGGAGCCTCAGGAAATTAAAATTATTCGATAGGATTAAAACACCTCATAGAGAATATGTTGAACTCAAATTGTTTTTCTTAGCATGTGAGAGCGGTTGAGAAAATCAATATTTTCGGAGCTTTCCATTTTCAGGGAAATTGAGTTCTTAAAAATTCTTATCGAAATCGGAACCTCAAAGAGTGCACCAATAGAGCTAAATTTTCGAGAAAACACAGCTTTTGTATTGAATCAGGGTATTTTCACAAGACGTCATGCAAATACTCCATTCATTAAATATTTTGAAGTAAAATTGACGAAAAAATTGTGAAATTATAGGAGACTAAAATGAAAATGCTCAATTCGGAGCGTCAGAAAATTAAAAGCTTTTGATGTGATTTGGACGAATGTACATAATTTTTCCCCCAAAAAATGTCTCCCTAGCCGCAAACGATTCCGAGAAGAATTCTTTTTCGGCCCGCCGCCTGTTCATCTTTAGATCATTTGCTATCCCACGCACTTTTTTAGCGAACAATAGCCACAGCTAGCGGCTCTCACTGACCACGCGATCTCGGATGGTCCGACTAACCATCAAAAGTAGCCTGCATCTAAACGGACAGCAACCCTCAACACCGTATTCCAAGTAACGCAAGTTGCAGCGCGTCGAAATGCGGGCGATTTAAGTTCGCCATCGAAAGACGCGAATAGCGAGATTTGGAGTATTTTCAACGATCTGGATGCTACATGATTTTTCAACCTCTCGATTTTTTTTTTTAAATCGTATTTACTGCGAATATCATTACCCAGAACTATTTACTCAACTAAGTGTTTCACTGATTCACCTTAAAGTGAGAAAATGTCTGATTAATTATCTAATTTAGTCTTTTTTAAAATACATTTTGGTTATTTTAAAACGGAAAGAAGCTGAGTCCGGTTGCATTGAAAGAGGCTCAGTCTATTTTAGAGTTCTCCTTTTTTAAGCAATTGAAATTTCTTCATAGGGAGTATTCACTGGAAATTGCATTTGGTTCAAATGTATTTATTTCTCAATGAGACAGCCCACCCTAGGCCAAATCAGTTAGATTATTGGGTCCATAATTTTTTGATTAATAATTCATGAACCCTGTGATTTTTTTAAACAATAAAAAGGAAAAATAAAAACTAAAAACTTGAGGAGAGAGATTCCCTCCGCTTATGATGGATGGGCTCCAAATTTTCTTTTCTCTAAACATTCAGTGAAAAATCAATTTTTTTTATGTTAAAACGCTCATGGGGTTCTCAGTCTCTTTTTTTCTCACCAGACGTGACTCCCTTGTATATTAATGTTTCTTTTTAAGGCATTCTTTGATTTGTGCGCACATTCCATTAGGAACAGTTTGTCATCATGGTTGCCATCGTTGCGAAAAACTAAAACAGAATCACACCATAAAATGCTTGGGTCGGAGGCAAATAGTCAAATCAGGCATTTTTTTTATCAAATGTCTAGGCAGATACTCAAATGTTCAATGTTTACGCGGTTTTTTATGTTTTCACAAATACCCTTCTGATTTTCTATCAATCCGTCAAAGTATAAACTGTCATTTTACTTCTCGTTCAAAAATGCTCCTCATAATTTTTCAACCACCCAAATTGTGAAAAAATTTTATTTTACGAATTGCTGCATGTTTTTAGATAAATGTGCGTTCAAGGACTAGAAAAAATGTATTTATAATAGCATGGAACAATTTTTCAAAGGTAATTCTTTGTCTACAGTCAGCAAAATAATTAGAATTTCAATCTAATTAAAAATATTTAACTATTTGCCAAGGCACTTAACAAAATGCCTGATTTAACCATTTCCCTTCGACACATGCTTTTTTTTATCTTCCCGATCCGAGACAGTAGAAACCAGCCAAGGACCAGAAGCCCACTTTGTCGCCCTGAACAAAGTAACAGACTTTTCGACAACTACCGTATTCAACCCTCGGATTTTGATTCTGTATTATGTGTAGTGTATGAGCCATTTGTGTCCTCGTGCGCGCACCCCCAGCTTCCCACCCCATCGCCTCGCCTTACCTTTCCTCCTGTTTAGACCCACAAATCAAGTCCTCTCCCAATTTTTTTTTTTTTGCTCTGCTGTTATTTTCTCAATAGTTTTCGGTTTTCAGTGGCGGGTGTATTGCGAGCGGCACGCTGCCCCGTCCGTATTTGTCATTATCCCTTATAAATAGAGCAGCCCACTTGCCGTCCAGTGCCTTCATTGTAGTCTGGAAACGAATCTCAAAATACCGTCGTGTAAATAAATGACCGCCCAGAAAAAAGGGCGCAAAGAAATCTGTCCGTCCAGCTTGTTCATCGCCATTCCGCTTGTTCTTTTTCTTTCGTGCAGCGTTCTGATGCGCTGGATAATAATTCCAATGTTGATGAACTCGCAGAGAAAGAACAGAAAAAAGATGAAAAACTTTATGAACATCAGCTTGCACCATAGAGTTGGTGGCGAGCTTTTCGTATGTCTTTTTCTTCCTTCTGGAGGTTCAAAGGTTAGTTGGAAGGAACCAAGCCACATCAGCTATTGACGAATTTAATTTTTTACATGAAACTGTTTTACGGATTTTGGTGCAAATTTCAGTGAATGTTCTGCATAGTACAAGGCAAATTCCTCATAATATCTACAAGAATCCGCTCAAACGTTCTCGTGTAAAAAATTATATTGCTCAATTAAATTTGGCAACATCTGATGTGGCTTGGTTCCTTTCTGCTGAACGGAGTCCAGTTGACGGGGCTGCTGTTATCATGTCGGACGAATCACAGTTAAAAAGGCAACGTGGGCAAAAAGTAGAGATTTAAGGTTCAAATTACAGGAGAAAAATTGTGAAAGAACAGGGCGCCACAGCATTAAAAACGAAGGAGGATGATTCTACATCAGGACCGGATTTACCTACTTGCCGCCCGTGCGCCGCCTGTATTTTGCCGCCCCCTTCTCTTTCGTTTTGAAACCTCAATAAAAACCATCAAGTGAACGTGCCAGCGGGGGAGGGGTGCATAAGACGCTTTTACTCGTGTTGGAAACATTTTTTGAGAAAGCCCTGTCAACACTACTACCAAAAATTCACCGAACTTTGCGCGAACGTTAAGTTTCGTAAACCTATCTCTGCGTGGACAAGGCCTTCCATTCATAAGAAATGAACGAAAAAATCATGAAAGAACAAACATAAATGTGGATTAATGATTTTAACTTCCGCCGCCGCGCCGCGCAGACCGCACCGTGTTTGTGCGGTCGTGTTATGCGTGAAGTATTCCGACAGTCTAGTAGGCGCTATGAGTTTTACGCCAACCGCTGCTGAACGCACTGTGTTTGACGCAATGCGTGAAGTATTTGGGCAGTCATGTAGGGGCTAATACGTGTTACATGCCGATCGCCGCGCCGAGGGCATCTCCTTTTCATCTCAAGTCCTCGTCATCGTTTCTCTCTAAGTTGCGCCGTTCCAGGCCAAACTGCGTGTTTGGTTTCTCTCTTAACTCGACTAATTAAAGGTGCTGCCTCTTGTATCACTGAAAGACGACAAAAGTAGAAATTACTATACTCTCAGAAAATTAGAGATTCTGTCGCATTTTCTCGTTTGTAATTTTTTTTTTTTTTTTTTTAATTCGAATTTTCTATACCTACAATCAAAAAAATTTCAAAGTTTGCCGCCCCCTATAGATTTGCCGCCATGAACCGCGGCACATGTGGCCACCCCCTTAATCCGGCCCTGTGTAAAGTTGGAAACGATAATGACAGCTACTAAGTGTTTTTATTTCTAAAAAAAAAAGCTCATCGGCAACTTTTCCAGCTTTTTTTCTGCATTAAAAGGGGAATTACGAAAAAGATCTAATACCCTTCCGGGTAAATGCTAGAAATCAAGGGGTTACACACATAATGAGGCTCAGCACACCCCAATATGTTGTCAATATTTAATTTCGTTTACGGAACGACGAATAATGATGCTGCACATTTCATATCTGCATCTGGATCGGATCCGTCTGAGGATAAATCGAATCGACCTGAAAGATCTTTAAAAAGATCTTTTTTCCTGCGCTACCTGTTCTGTCCTACTCTCAATGGAGCAGAATGCCTGGCTGAATGAGAGGACATTCCGCTAATTATTAAAGGGACAGGTCAGCTGCCTTAAGCTCTGATGATATAATTATCTCTTTCTTTTTATGATTTTGGTACTTTCTTCTCCACACCTATTGTATTTTCTGATGAAACAAATGAGCAGGAGAACGGACGTACCAATCAAGGCGGGAAAAAAAATCCGATTGACATTTAGTTAAAAAGGCACCGATTGACATTCTGTTATAAAGGCACCGATTGACATTTTGTTAAAAAGACACTGATTGACATCTAGGTAAAAAGATGCCAATGGTGCGGTGCAATCAGTTTTAGAGAGTTTATATGGAATCCGTATCTAAGTCAGATGGACCTTGCATACATAATTCTCACGATGGAGGCGTTAAAAATAATTCCCTCAAACCAACCAGAATCGCCGCACAAAAATCTTTGTAGAAAAATATTTTTTTTAAAATTCCAACAAGTTCCGTTGAAGAAATTTTGGAATTTACTTCCAAATGCATCACGATAAGGTTTCTTACGATTGATGACCCACAATCGAGGCAAACATGTGTTTGTATCATTAAATTAGCATGGTTTTTGTTCTAAACCAATGACTTCGTCCATTCTATAGGCAAATCGGCCCTTCGCTGAAGTAAAACTGTAACTAAATTTTCCCATGAATTCAGAAAAGTCAGAATTGATTAGGACAATATGGCTCTTCTTACGCAGTGGCAATTCTTAAGAGTTGGCAATTTTCTTTTTCTTTTATGTAAATATACGTAAAACAATCTATTCTTGGTGAGGCAGCTTGCTTCATCTAAAATCGATATTTTTAATGGATTTAAATGGAGGAAAGAGAATGTTGCCAACTTGAAAAATTAACACTGTTCTTACGTATCGTTACGCGTCCTCATGTCGGAGCTAATTCGTCGCTTGGCTGACATAAGGGCGTAACTACTCATTGAGATGAGCCCGGAAAAGCATTGAATTGTATGGAAGACAGGGCTCATTGCAGAGTGTAGTTACGCTCTTATGTCAGGTAAGCGACGGATCATCGCTTGGATTATCAGCCAAATCACGGTTTCAATTAATTGGCAGAAAAGGGTCATATACGAGTAGTATTCTTTATTCTTCTTTCGTAAATGTACTGAGTTTATCAGAAAGGAAGCAACCCAAATTTTCGAAACAATTGAGTTAAGAATGTTTTCGAGTTCTACCAGCCGTATAGCCGTATATTTTCTCCTGCTAAAAACTAGAAGTCGAAAAACAGAAATTAGTTTGTAAAAAGATAGTTTAAAGTTTATTTTCTACATTGGGCCTTATGAAAGTATAAAACTTCAAACCTCTTTTTCTCAGTTTCAACTTCATGAGGGTTGGTTCCTTTCTGATGAACTCGGTCCAAAGAAGATTCACTAATATGGCTTACATACAAAAGCACGGGTAGTATTTTTGCGCGCCATGCCCGCACAAAATGAACTCCTGAAGTGTTTTATAATGAGCCAAGTACACATAGTGCCAAAAAAATTCGAGACACGGTGGGGTGATTGGTTCAGAGGAAAATAAGCGATGGCCGAATCTACCCTTCGATCATACATTTCTTGAAAAAAAAATTTCTCAGTTTCAACTTTATGTGGGTTGGTTCCTCTCTGATGAACTCGATCCAAAGAGGATTCACTAATATGGCTTACATACAAAAGCACGGGTAGTGTTTTTGCGCGCCATGCCAGCACAAAATGAACTCCTAAAGTGTTTCATCATGAGCCAAGTACATAGTGTCAAAAAAATTCGAGACAGGACGCGGTGATTGGTTCAGAGGAAAATAAGAGATGGTCGAATCTACCCTTCGATCATACATTTCTTGAAAAAAAAACAGTGTATGATCACGCGAAGGGGAGTTGCTCACTCGCGAGCCACGAAAAAAAGAAGCGCGAATAAAAAACCGGCGGGCGAGCTAACAAAATGGCCGACGCACCTATGAGAGCGTCGCGAAGAGGGAAAACGGTAGCGTAAAAAGAGGGAGAGCTTTTTTTACACGCGAGGAGCGGAACCCAACCCTTTGACGAGGCGAGCAAAATGGAGGACGGGAGCAAAAAACGGTCGCGAGCGAGGAACGTGCTGGAAGCGTGGACAGCCCTCCCAACCACCCCATCCGCCGCGACCCTCATCACGAAAACGAGAACTTTTTCCGTTGTATAAAACACGGATTCGATATTAAAACTTAACTCAATATCCCCGCTGCGCGCGCCGGGCGGGTAACACCCCTCGCGATTTTTTTCCCCGCACTTTAAAACCCTCATATTACCATAAAACGACCATTTTGTCAGCTTAATAAATGCGTTTTTTCCCCCTCGGCTTCATTATGCCTTTTTTCCGGCTTTATCTCGTAAGATAATACGCGGGAATAATGTTTTTTCTGCGCACAATGCGCCCCTCCGGGATCCTTCCTTCCCTTTTTTGGGTGCGCGGACGCGAGAAAAATGAAAAGCCACCGCACCGCAGCAGCCCCGCAGGGCGCCGCGCCTACCCTCCCCCCCTCCACAACCCCTGCGTCCGGATGACGGGGCGGGGACGCATGCGCCGTGGCGAGGTGAGGCGGCCGTTGAGCACACGATGACCTTTTTAAGCACACTTGCGTTTTTATGCTTACTTGCGCCTTGCGCGCGCGCACCCATTTACATAACGGGTCCTTTTTTCACCCCAAAAAAGGTGCGCTCCATTCTTCGGCCGCGCGTGCTTCCGTCGGGATAAATAAGGGGAAGTATCGCGAGCCTGGGTGTCCCTTGGCCTCGGGTCCGGGGATGAAGAGAGATCCATCACGGGTTGTTGACAAACTTTGATCGTTTCCTCCTTTTTTTTTATCGAGTTTCAATTTATATTCTATGATTCCTGATGGAAAAATGATTCGAAGACGAGGAGGCAGAGTAACACGCATAAAAAAAAAATAATGGTAGCGGTCACCGGATTCTTGTCCGTATTTGGGCAGT
Organism: Bemisia tabaci; assembly: GCF_001854935.1. Taxonomy (NCBI): domain Eukaryota; kingdom Metazoa; phylum Arthropoda; class Insecta; order Hemiptera; family Aleyrodidae; genus Bemisia; species Bemisia tabaci. The sequence continues at coordinate 957,542 of NW_017547112.1, read as the reverse complement.
GTTAAGCGGAAGCGAACCAAGTGGGCCCAGGTTTTGTATAGGGAGAAAAATAGGTATCCTTTTCCCATAAGGCTCATTACAACAAAACGGGCCTCAAGTCCAATTTTCACATATTAAATCTAACTCAAATTATTTCCTGGTCAACGAAAATGATCAAGAATTTACAAACTAAACATTCTCTCTCATACTATCGTGCTTAAAAAGAACGCCGTAAATCCATCAAGATTCCCCCGCGTTTTTGGAACTTAACACTTTATAAAATAAAAACTGTTTAACCCACGCACCTTACATTTTCAGGTTAAGTCTTTGATAGTATATTTACGAAAGAATCCTGCAAAAACATTGTCCCAAGGCACGCAAGTTTTTTTGCAATGATACATTGTTTTCAAAAAATTGGCCGTTAGGCCAATCGGCCGTTAGGGCCGTTTTTGCGTTCCACGGCAGCATACGTGCTCATCATTTGCAATTTTTCTCAAATTGTGATGAAAAATAGGAGAATTATGGTTTCTACTTCCGGTTGCAAAATGGAATATTTTTCAACATGCAGGAGCAGGAAGTAAAAAAAAAACTGTGGAACAGCTGATACGAGCGCAAACAAAGCGCATTCGGCTGACCAAAATAGATGGCTGAATAAGTTGTTAGACGTTGCGTATCGGCAATTTAACGCACAGGCACCGAAATCGTGCCAAAGAAGAGTTATTATTCGGAATTACCGGTACCATTAAGGATCGCCAGCTTTACATCGAAAAAGGTTGCCGGGACGAGCCTCATGCCGCGCATGCAGACAATGTGAACGCATTTATGCTAAAAGGAACTATGTCTCAAGCAAACCCTATGCACATAGTTCCTTTTCGCATAAACACGTCCAAGTGTCCTTAATGAAACCCCCGAAGAAGGGCCGGCAGAAAAAAGGAGAAAAAATCGAGAAGGTAAATAAAAAATCCAGAAGAAAGGGAAAGTGACCACGATTTATAGTCAAAGAAAGGGGACATTTTAATGGTCAGTCTACACCTGGATTTGGTCCTTTTTCAAAAACATCGCAGCTGGGTCCATGCATATTCCTCTCGTGCCACCGTCCTCTCCCTCCTTCGTCACCCCGGCCGAGTCGGACCCCTTCCGACCCTGCAGGGCAAGAAAAGCGTAACTCCTGTGTAATTCCTCGGGTGCATACGCGATTCTTGCAAAGCACGACAATCTTCTCTCTTGCACACACGGTATTTTCATATTTTAGCGTTTCCGTTTGCGTCTCGCAACGCGTTCACCTTGCCTTCACGCACTTTTTTGCCTCCTATCCGAATTCTATAATGGGTACGACAAGCTCCTTATCTCGTCACATCGTCGATAGATAATGGGCAAACGGGCGAATCGATTTCAAGATTTATTCGTCAGTTGATTGTAAAAATCGTGCTAGAATAACTTCATAAGCGTTTGGTTTTCGAAGGTATCGAAGTATGAAAAAACCTCGCAGTTGAACATCATGATGCGGACAGGGGTCCGTTGACTTAGAATGAACTCTGCCAATATCATGGAATGCTCGCAATTTAGTAGAGCTTTGATTCTATTTTTTAAAATAATTTTAGAAGGTCTGTTTAGACTACATTTTCCAGTTAGGAATTACAAGTTCTGGCTCATCCGTAAAAACACGCATGTGCATAGGGAAACTAATGGTACACAGAATGTTTCTAAACTAAGCAAAAACTTTTAGTTCCTAATTGCAAAGCGTTGTTCATTTAAAGGAACAGATAGAGGTAAGTGCTTTGAATCCATAAGGAGAAAATCATAAGTAATTTATTTCGCAAATTCACAGAACATGGAATACAAGAAGATTTGAACATGCAAGAGATTGTTCTTGCGCTCGCTAAAAGTTTTCATGAAACAGTGTATTTTTGATGGAATAAATTGCGCACTTCCGAGGTACATCAGTGTTTAATACATAACTTCACTTATAGATTTTGGCAGAAAATGATCTGTGATTCTGTGATGTATCGGGGAATGAATTATTGAATCTTAGCATATATTTATTCGTCGAACCAGGAAATTGAACACGGATAATCGTAGGAATATATTGATTATATCTTATCGGAATCATGTTTTATCTTTAAGTTCCAAATTTCAACCCCGGCGTAAATTTTTGGAATTTTTGAAAATCTTAATTAAAAATACGGGAGGTTAAATTCTCACTATGTTAAATGTATATTCATACGCATCTTATATGTATAACAGCTTAAGGGTAATGGAGGAACAACGAAGGTTTCCCTCCTTATATTTTTCGAGACCCATCCGATTCCTATGCTTTTCGCATGTGAAATGCATGCATGCATGCAATGCGATTTTTTTTCTTTATTACAATGATGGACTAGGAATTATCAATTTAACTCTAGGTATTACGTCATGAGTATTTTTGCTTAACTTTATTTATTATCAGGGCCGGATTAAGGGGTTGGCCATATGGGCCGCGGCCCATGGCGGCAAATTTAGGGGGCGGCAAATTTTGCAATTTTTTCAAATGTAGGTATTAAGAAAAAAATCTGATTCAGAAAAAAAATCACAAACGAGGAAAGGCAAAAAAATATCTCATATCCTGAGAGTTAAACTATAGTAATTTCTAATTTGTTCGTCTCTCGGTGATACAAGAGACACCGCCTTTCATTAGTCTAGTTGATAGAGAAACCAAACACGCAATTTGGCCTGGAGCGGCACGGCGCAGAGAGCAATGACGTCGAGAACTTGAGATGGAAAGGAGAAGCCCTTTCGGCGCACCGGTCAGCATGAAACACATATTAGCGCCTACAAGACTCCATGAATACTTCACGCATTGCGTCAAACGTAGTGCGGTAAGCAGCGGTTGGCGTAAAACTCATGGTGCCTACAAGACTGCATGAATACTTCACGCATTGCGTCAAAATCAGTGCAGTCACTTGGTCAGCAGCTGTCAGCGTGAAACGCATAGCGCCTACAAGACTGTAGGAATACTTCACTCATTGCACCAAACACAGTGCGGTTGGCGCGGTGGCGGAAATTAAGATCATTAGACCACATTCATGTTTATTCTTATTCTTAATTTTTTCGTTCTTTTCTTATAAATGAGAGGCATCGTCCACACAGAGATAGGTCTATGGAACTTAATTTCCGAGCAAAGTTCCGTGAACTTTTGCTAGTGTTGACAGTGTTTTCACAAAAAATGTGCTTAACGCGAATAAACGCGTCTTATGTACCCCTCCTCCTCAGGCACGTTCACCTGATGGTTTCTATGGATGTTTCAAAACGGATGAGATGGGGCGGCAAAATACAGGCGGCCCATGGGCGGCAAGGAGGTGAATCCGGCCCTGTTTATTATAAAGGACATTTCAGTTGTTTTTCCTAAGCAGCTGCTATTCCTAGTACCAATGACACTTACTTGAGATGTATCTCTGTTTTTTTCCGTTCAAGTTCCTATTATTGATAATAAACGTCTAATATCAATATAATAATTCACCCCCATTATTCTTATTTTTGTTCAAAACAGTTCGTTCGTAGCGCACATTCAGAAAACGCCCCTGGGCTAAAAGTTCCAAAACGGGAACTTATGAATCGATGGGTTCTTAATCAATTTATCAAATTGCTGTGTTCAACTAAATCGACCTTGAATACTCTGATTTTTACACTAATGAAGGAAGTAGCAGCATTGCAAGTATAAAGGGAGTCTTGGATCTGCGGTGATTCCGTTTACTTTTCATTGCGTTGACACATCTTACAGATGAAAAGTAGCACGCCACAGGCAATAATCAGCTGATTATTACTTTCGCTAATCCCACTCAGACACCAATGTGGGTCATTTTCCGGTTGCTCCGAAAATAAACGCTAAAGGGACCCAGGAGGAAGCTCGTTGGCCCGACGGTGGGAGGAACCACAAAAGGGTCCTTTTGCGGGTCCCAACCCGAGAAAAGGCACCCATTGACCATTCACCGGATTACTGAATGATAAAAAAGGAAGGAAGGAGAGGGAGGACAGACCCCCAGCCTCCACGGCAGGGGCTAAAAAAGGAAAGAGAAGAAAAATAAAAAAAAATAATGCCGCGGCTACTTGGAAAAAAATTTGCCCGAACAAAGGGCGCACGGTGCTCGGACAAAGGAAAAAATGAGCTGCTACTATACCAGCTCATCAAAGCGACGACGACCTGGCCTCCCCGCCGTTGCCAAAGTAGTTGGCGAATTATTTGGAAAGCGATAGGGTTGAAGAAATGCAGTGGCGTGGCATGCTTTGCGATATATCGATTGTTATGACATTTAAACCTGTGGAAGAGGATCGATGAACAGGGTGTTCGCAGCGGACGCCTTAATAATCGATTCTTTACTATAGGTTCAAATGGCGTAACAATCGATACATCGCAAATCACGCCACGCCACTGAAGAAATGAAGAGAACCCGCGGTCAAGCAATTCGATGGTGAAACTGCAGAGACGCGCATATAGGTTGCGGCGTTGTAGACCTCCTGTCATACTTCATTACCTACATGGAAATTTTTTTGAAGATTTTATCGATTTTTCTTCTCCTCGTAAAGAATACTAGGGGGTCTGCCCCCTAGCCAATACGCGGCCCAACCCACGGAGGGCTGCGCGGCCAGCGTAATCGTCGAAATCGCCCGTAACATGATTTTAATGGAACAATTTGAAACTTGAAATTTTCAAGGAAACACCCTGATCTGTAAAAATGTTTTGCCAAGAAACAAAACTGCATCAGAGAAAATTTTGAAAACGTGGTGAAAAGTGAACAGACTATTGGATGCTGCATTTCCTATGTTATTTTATTATTCTGGGTTTCTTATTATTTCTTTATATTACTTTAAACCTTCAAAAATTACTAACTTCATTTTCCAAAAAAAAATTCTACAAAATCAAATTGATTAATATAAAAAGTAAGTATTTTTTCTCATAAAGGCAACAAACCTACAATTAAGGAATTTAAAAACTGTTGAAAGAAGAGCTCTTTTTCTGTCCTTCATGAGGGACGATACCTCATCATCATTAGCTTTTAAAAAGCGGATTTTTCGGGTATTTTGACAGCAGCGGAAAGGACTAGGTCATCGTGGTCCTCTTGATGAAGCTGGAATGTGCATCCTTCTGAGTAAATCTCTCCTTTTTCGATTGGAGAGTCTTTTACGTTAAATCAGTTTGGTTTGCTCGGTCGTAAGGCTTCAGATGTCAAGAGGCTCCCTTTTGGCATCCATCAGTGGACACGGCACGGCGACTGAGGGCATCTGCCGTCAACTTGCGGCCCAGGATTGAACCCCTCCGCTGAGCCGGCAAACATCCAATCAAAGGCACCTACCTTGACCACATCCCGGTTCTGCGACCTTTAGTTGATAGGAACGGCGACTCAAATGCCCGGAATCAAGGCAAAATGTGCAAGCTGCACGGTTAAAAAGTATGCTGTCACCGTATTCTTACAAAAAAAAATTCAAAAAATATTTGAAGCCGACTACTATTTTATAAAATGTCCTTGGTATCAATTTTAGGGAAAAATGAGAAGATATTTCTACTCGGAAGTAGATTTGTTTTAGTTTTCCCCTCTCAATAACCAGTGCAGAGGCAGTATGTTCATAAGTTAAATTGTAAATTAGAATATAAATCTTATCTTATAAGTTACATTTAAGCTTTTTAAAGATGAAATTTCATCTAAAAGTGTTACTTGTACAGACTATTTTTTATGTGTATAAATAAAGAAATTATACTAATAAAAAGGAAAAAATCAATCCTAGGGACTTAAATAAAAAGAGGGTGCCAGCCTCAAAATCGTCTGGAGGAGTTAACCATTATTGAATCTCTGGAGTCGATTCGAAAACGACCCATCTCGGAAAGCTGAATTTTTTCAGGAGACGATAATAGCTGCCTACTAGCCAGGTCGTTTTCGAACTGAAAGATTCAATTTACTCCGTAGGAGTAGGAGGACTTATAGACAACATAATCACAAATCCTCGAATTGATAACGATTATTCAGGGGCTTGGAGGACAAGGCGCACAAGTGCAGTTTTTGAAAAAATTAAGATAATAACGATCTCAAGTAACACTTGTCTTAATGCATAATCTATGAAAAATTCGCTCCCAAATTCCAATTTTAAAGCATCTTGTCACTTCAAACTTTCTTTCCGCCATAAGGACCCATGTAATTTCGAAACTTCAAACACACATTCCTCAAAATAGCAAAAACTGCGCTTATGCGCCTAGTCCTCCAATCCCTTGTTGCCCATTGTTGCTTGAAGAATTTTTTCTGGCCAACCTCGGTATATGAAGGCGAAATACCCCCTTCGTATCATTTCAATTTCTCCTTCCTTGATCAGAAAACGCCACTGAACTAGAATTTTCTCTGGCCAACCTCGGTATATGAAGGCGAAATACCCCTTCGTGTCATTTCAACTTCTCCTTCCTTGATCAGAGAGCGCCACTGAACTAGAATTTTCTCTGGCCAACCTCGGTATATGAAGGCGAAATACCCCCTTCGTGTCCTTTCTATTTCTCCTTCCTTGGTCAGAAAACGCCACTGAGCTAAGTTACAATCTGAAACGTGACATCGATGTCGAGCAGATACAAATAACGTAACAATCATCGGGTCAAAAATATAGATGCCATCTTAATTTTTGAATATTTTTCGAGGCAATTCGCTCAGTAGGTGGGCTACGGGGCGTTGCTTTGGAGATGCGGGTGCAATTTTTTGCAGCTTCATGGACACATCCAGACCGAATTGGTCCATTATCGTCCGCCACTTCCACCAGGAGTTGCAGTCTCCGCGAATGTGACGATCAGTCCTATTTGTCACTGTCACCGATCTCAAAGGACTTCATTCTCTCGCCTTTTGCCTTTCATCCTAACTGTACATTTTTTACGTTGAGTTTTTTTCATTCTCCCTCTCCCAAAGTCCCCGAGACCTTTCTCCGTGACGTTTCTTCGAACACATGTAATTATTTCACCGTTTTTCTCAGGTGTTGTGACCGCCACTCCAGCTTTCTGCGGGGTGAAATGTCGCAAGTCACAGTTTAAAAAAGTCGAGGTGGATTTCACAGAAGAATGATGTAGCATATTTTTCTACTTCGGTTAATAGACATTTAAAGTGTTCCGAATCTTGATCTTAAAATGTGATACGGTAGATTCTGTCAATCGTTCCTCCCCATCTTATCCTTTGAATCAACTCAATATTAAATTAACTTGACAATTTTTTGATGTTCAAAAGATATGGGACAGAGAAAAAGTCCGATATTATCTGGATTGCATTTTGCAAAAAGGAACCAGGAGCATTGCCATGATGTTAAGATTTTGTAACTTCATCCTTTGCAATACAACTACCTTGAACGTTCTCTCGTGAAAAATTAAATTACCCAGTTAATTCTGGCCGTAGCTAATGCGGCTTGGTTCCTTTCTGCTAAACGCGGTCCAAGTATAAATACAGCTCTTGTACGCATCACGTTGTCTTACGTACGAAGGAACATAACTTTCCAAGGTTGCAAACAGGGCACGCAGAGTTTAATTTCATGCAATCATTTACCTGTGCAATTTTTGCCTAAAATTTTACTAATTTTTGCGCGACATCAAAGGTAAAATCGCGGAAATTTCCAGGAAGATATGCTGAAGATTCCCTTGGTAAAAATGCAACTTTAGAAGGGAAATTTGACAACACTGAATAAAGTTACGTTCTATCGTAAGGAAAACGACGATTCGTCGCCTCCTTGACATAAGGGCGTAACCACACTCTACAATGACCCCTGTCTTCCATACAATTCAATGCTTTTCCAGGCTCATCTGAATGTGTAGTTATGCCCTTATGTCAGTCAAGCGACGATCAGTGGACCTAATCATTGCTCCGGTGACTTGTTAGTGACACAGAGACTTGGAGATGTAAAACACAGGTTAGACGAGTAACATCGGTTCTACCGAACATGGAGACTTCATTCATACTTACTCGCGGCCAGAAGCACACTCCATTTCTGCCGTGATAGCGGGTTTGGATTTCAATCAATGCGAATCAATCAACGGCCTGAGTGAAAAGTAATCCTCGAGTTCTGAGGGAAATCTGCCGTGATAGTGAAGAAAGCAGTAAGTGGATTTCTGTATGAGCCACGGCTAGCACATGCTTTTATGCATCTCGAGGTTCATCCCAGCATGCATTTACTGCTCTCTTCGCTATCATGGCAGAAATCCTCGCCGTGGCAGTAGATTATACACTGGATTAAGAAAACGTTTGCGGATTCTCGTTAGCCAAACTTCTTTTTACGCCCGTCTCCGACTCACAAAGCGGTTTATCAAACCCCCGAGGTTATTTTTTCGTATTTTTGTCATATTTCTGATGGACGGATAGGGCACGGACAAAGGCGAATGCCCACATCAAAGCCGCGGAGGCGCCGCGGCGGCGCGGGGGAAAGTCCCTCAAGAAAGCGAGAAAGTGGTTCCCTCCCTCTTTTTGGACAGGTATTGACACAGGACCCGCTCGGAGGGCCATCATAAAAAAATAATAAATAGATCAATACTAAATAAATAGGCGAAAAAAACCCAGCGCGTAGGGAAGCGTTTATTTATTTTCCTTTAAATAATTCATATTTCACGAGGGTCCCGTCAAGACTCTCGGGGGAGGAGGGGGGTGCGCGCACGGGGATGAAAGGAAAGATGATAGATCGCCCACATCAGCCGAATGACATCGCTAATTTTGCATTTATATCCGTCGTGCGCGTATAGATTTATCATACACTCGCTCGAAAAGTGCAGCGGCCCTCGCCTCGTCGCCCGTGCCTTTTTATCCCGGGGCAACCGTGAATGACGGTTCAATAAAAGGGAGAGCACATCGACTGTGAAACTACCAAACCACGTATCTCGGTTTGCGACGTCGCAGACTTCCTGTCATACTTTATTTTTTAAATGAAAAACTACTTAACATACAGTCTTGAAAATTTCTGTGATTTTTCCTCTTTGTGCGGAAAAAATTCTGTGAAAATTTCAAGGAATGATATTGATTTGGTCTCCTTCAAAAAAATAAAATGTGAGCGTAGATTTTTAAACACCGCAAACGAGATACGTGGTTTGGTAGTTTCACCGTCGACATGTGCCTGCCCCGGTCGCCTCCGTTGACGAGGTCCTCGCTACGGATTACATGCGGCCCTGCCCACAATAATTCACGCTACGTCCGAAACCACGTTTTTTATAAGTTAATCTGTGGAGACTTTTCGAGATAAAGTCCTACGCTTGTCCGGTGGAATGGAGATGTTGCATGTGTGAGGGATTTGCGATTTGACAATTGATTATTACGTAAAAGTGTTTTTTACAATTTACGTACCGCGCCGCGCCGTGCTGATCACACTTTGTATGGCGCAATGCGTGAAGTATTCATGCAGTCTTGAAGGCGCTATGCGTTACACGGCAACCTCTGCTGACCGCACTGTGTTTGACGCTATGCGTGAAGTATTCATGCAGTCTTGTAGGCGCTAATATGTGTTACATGCCGACCGCCGCGCCGAGGGCCTCTCCTTTTCATCTCAAGTCCTCGTCATCATTGCTCTCGCGCCTGACTACTGATTCTTATGTAAATGTTCGCGAGAAACACGATGGTGCTACTGGTTTTCTCTGAAATCAACTTACAATCTCAAAAAAAGCTCTCAAGTTGAGGCCAAAATGGAGGGGATATCCCACGCTATCCTGAGAGTCCACCTCTTCATCAAAACAAACTCTCCATTTAAAGATAGGGAGCAAATAAATTTACAGGGCTGCCACTTTACTTGGGGACTCTATAACTGAAAACACGGCAACCCTGCTCATGTATTCGCTCCCTATCTTTGCGTGGAGAGTTTTGAGCTCACAATTTGATCTAGAAAATTTCGAGGAAAAATATCCATAGCTCTCCTCGGAAATGAATATTTTGCGAGGAGTTTGCCACAAAGGTGGGTCCAAAGGGAACGCGTAGAGGGCGCAATGTTTCAGTGTTTCACTGTTGCGAAAATTGCATTGTTTCAGATGAAGGTCGGAAGTTTTTGGCGCCTTTCCTCAAAGCGACCAAACTTGATCGATGTTTAATGTAACTACCGTGCTCTGAAATCTAAGGAAATATTTTTCGATCGCATGATAAAAAAGTGTTTTTTTGGCCTTTACTTAAGACGACGAAGTGCATGAAGATAACACATGTTTCGCGAATGAAAGCACCATTAAAACTATTAAAGTTATCATCACCCTTAAAATCCTTTGTAACGTCAAGTGGACCGCGTTAAACAGAAAGGAGCCAAGCCACATCAGCTATTGCCGAATTCAATTTGGCGGTATAATTTTTTACACGAAAACGGTTTTGCGTGAATTTTCAACATAATGCGAAGCAAATTCCTACAATTTTCAAGGGAATCCGCACAAACGTTCTCTCGTAAAAAATGAGATTTCCCAGTTAAATTAAACTTGGCAATGACTGATGTGGCTTGGTTCCTTTCTGTTGAACGCGGTCCAAATCTAGTACCTACCGAAGGATAAAAGAAGAAAAAAGTATGGGCGCAACGCGTGTCATTTTGGCACAAAAGCCGGTGGACAGGTGCAAAATTATCCTGAGTCTTTTTGTTTAAAGACACATCTCTTCAGTAGCAATGACGAAAGAACCTCTTCCAGAACTATATTGGATAATTAACCCAGAACGCTTTCATAAAATCATTACTGATTATAAGTGAATTTTACCTGATTGACCATAAACATCCTATCTAAAATCAAGCCGCCCTGCCTTTTTTTTTCTATATTTCCACGTGCCACCCTTGTTTTTTTCCCCCATACCGATATCCTCCGAGAAATGCGGACCCACGAAGGCGAAGGGTTTGTTACATGATAAAGAGATCAAGTTCCAATGGACCGAACCGCACGAATAGAGAGAGAGAAACCTTGCAAACATTAAAAAAGACCAGGTGCGGATGAGATGACCGCTCTGATAAAACTATTTGGAGGAAATAATTCCGATTACGCTCAGGCGTCTATCTGATCAATCTATTAATCTATTATTTCAGGGAAGAATGGATCCCCCGAAATTGACAGCGAGCACGAGCTTGCGTCCCTGAAACATATCCCGGGGTAGTTTATTGGGCCCACGAGAGCGAATCATCGCATGTTTTTAATCTTAATTCAATCTCTGTCCACTCTATTCCTCTCCCTGGACCGACATTTCCTATAAACTCCCCCGATATTTTAATTTCCCGTTGCGATTTTACGGTTTTAAAAGTGACAAATCGCTTTAAAATGCACGCGACGAATCAAAAGCTCAATTGAGGGGCTTGGAGGACAAGGCGCTTATATTAAGTGCGGTTTTCGAAAAAATTCAGATATTAATGATTTCATGCTAAACTAGTCTTAATGCATATTCTGTGAAAAATTTGCTACCATATTCAAATTAATAAGCATCAAACAGTCAGTTTGAACTTTCTCTCCGCCATAATGACCCATGTATTTTCGAAACTTTAAACACGTATTTCTCGAAATAGCAAAAACTGCACTTATGCGCCTTGTCCTCTTAGCTCCTTAATTGTTTGTATTGCTGAAAGAAAATAAACAGCCTAGTTATGGGATCCATAATTTTCTAATATACCGTTTGATCGATCATAGGACACGGAAAAAACTTTGACTTAGTGCTAAGCCCCAACATTTGAGGCAAAACAGCGCCGAATACAGGAAATAGTGCTGAGCTCTACTGCTTCAGGGTCCAGCTCTAAAGGCAGTAGGGCTCAGCCCTATTGCCTGTAGTTGGCGCTATTTTACCTAAAGTGTTTAGGGCTCAGCGCTAAGTTGTTTTTTCCGTGGAACTGTTCTATTACCTCTCGCAGAAGTGAAAAAAGCCTTTTCTTTTGTGGATTTCAAGGTAAAACATATTATTCTCGCGAATTTTTTTATGTGATCTTTGAAGTAGATCTATAACAAACCCACTGAAAAGTCTGAATGCGGACAAAGGTAAATTCTTTTGTTTTGAAATTTCAGGGATAAATTATTTCATCGGGACGGAAATTGCTTTCATCCAGTTCCTCAGCGAAATATTGACAACACTTGAGCTTCGCTAAACTTTTTCAAATTACTTAGTTACGAAAAGTTCATAAGTTTCGCTGAAAATTCAAACCGAAATCTATTCCAGTCAAACCCGCCATTGACGATGATGATGGGAAGTTGCTTCAGAGACTTTGAAAAGTCCTCAGTTTTCATTGTAAGCTGCACGAGTTACTACGTGGCTGAATAGTACTCTCAGATGTCACGATTGCTTGATGGGAAAATCGGGAATACTGACTGGATCGGTCACGGCTGTTGCTGGGGATCGGGAACAGTGACTTTAACTTTAGCCCATTGTCAGTTTGCCTTCAGTTTTCAGTGTAGGCAAAACGCGCCTACACGTGATCGAATAGTGGTATCATGCTCAGATGTCACGATTGCTCTCTTAAGAGACTAACTTGTCCACTATGAGCAGGATTTTTAAATTCGACTTCTCCTTTTTCGACAATCCGATATATGTAGATACACAATGAGGAAAATTTACTAAAATTTTGTGTTAATGTGAGACGTAAGACACAACCTATCACATATTTTCGATTGACTCCTTCTGATAAGTTCTTCTTTTAGTTTAATTAAACATTCTTTGATCAGATAAAACAAATCCCTCGGTTGAAAAACTCCAAACCCGTAAAAATTAGGCACGGCGACGGCTGAGATCGAATTATAGCGCGACTCCCAGATCACTGATGAACCGATCTGAGGAAAATGAATGCATTAGGTCAACAGCGGGCTGATTGTTGAAATTGATAGACAAAGCCATAGACAAAAGGTATATGAAGGGATCCTATTGGTGAAGGTGGGTGGTTGCAATGGACAAAGGAGGCAGGCAATAGACTAACTAACAGCAACTTAAAAGAGACCCTTTCGTCAGTCCATCCTTTTCTCCTTTACTCGATAAGAACCACCCATTCCAATCAATAGGATCGCTCCATACCCCTTATGTCTTCTTTGTCTATAGCTTTGTCTATAATTTTCAAGAATCAGCCCTCTGTACAATTTTTTAATTCTAAGATGTCTCGGAGTAACCTAATAGTTCATGGTTGATTTAACCAAAAAATGGTAGATCAAGGAGACTTTTTTGATAAATCCAACCCAAAGGAAACTATTCAATAGTATCGAAGAACACGGGAGCTTTTAACTGTGTCTTTTGAATTTTTCCAACGACATGACGAAAGCTGGCAGCGCTGCCGTGCCGAGGAAAAACGTCGTATGAACCTTCAGGCGTTGTCAAATTTCCTTTGATAAAACACGAATTTCCAGGTAAACTTATGCATATTTTCCTTCCAATTTTTCAGATAATTTTATTAGCAATTTCACCTAAATTTCCTGAAAATTTCAAGGAAAAATAGTCCTAAAGCTCCTCAAAAATAAGCATTTTACCGAGGGAAATTTGGCAACTCTCGAATGTTCATACGACGTTCTTCCTTAACACGGCAGAGCGGAGCGGCGCTTTCGAAAAAACAAGGAAAACGCACATCGTTGACGGCGCGCGGTGTGGACAAAGCACGGAGCCGGAGGGTCGAGGGGGGGGGAGGGGCGGCCGCAGACGGGACGGCAGGGGGAGGGTCCGAAGGGAATAAGGGATCTCGATGCAGGCTGGAAGCTGGATACTTTGAAGTAGCATAAAAAAGGGATCGAAGAACGGAGAAGAAACAGAAGCAGTCCAGTCAATATTATTTGAAGGAGAATCTCGCGCTCGCTTTTTCCGCCGGATTCCGTCTCCTCATCTCTCAGGGATGCTCGCGTATCCCCTCCGCTCCCTCCCTCCGTCCATCCCTCCGACGTTTTCCCTGCGAGTTTTCTTCCAGATGAGGGAAGCGCGGCTTAGCCTTAGGCTGTGGCCAAGTTTCCGAGCGGCCCGATTGCGCCTTTATTCTGCCGTGCTAAAGAAAAACGCCGTATGAACATGCGAGAGTTGCCAAATTTCTTTCAATGAAAAGTTCACTTCCGAGGAAAGTTAAGAATATTTTTCTATGAAATTTTCAGGAAATATAGGTGATATTGCGAACAAAATTATCTGAAAAATTGAAAGAAAAATATTCATAAGTTTACCAAGTAATTCGGAGTTTATCTAAGGAAATTTGGTAACGCCTAAAGGTTCATGAGGCGTTTTTCCTTAGCACAGCAGTATTCAACCCTTCAAGGTTTTTTCGACGCTCGGGATCAGAATGTAAAAGCTCTTACACTGTCTCGACTCATGTACGCACGACTCAGCTTCCTCCGTTACTGAGATGGAGGATGCACGTATTTTCTTGCCCATGACAATTGCTGTAAAAAGTTTTCTTTCTATGCGTTAAGTACACTGAACCAAGGCCCAATTTTTCACAATTAATAGAGCCCGTTTCAGATCGCTTTTCCTCTTTTGATGTATGCGCGGTATGGGGAATCAAATACTTAGAAAGTGGAAAAGTCATAAGCGGACTCTAGGCGTTTGCACTTTTTGTTAAATTTTGTACCAAAAAATCAACATTAAAGTCGAAATACATTAATTTCATTTTTTTTTCCTAAAAAAGAGAAATGAATCAAAAATTAAATCAGAAATTAATCAGAAATGAATTCATTCAATTTTATTTCAGCCTTCTTCTTCTTTTTATTCTCAATTAACATTTCTAAATACATTGACACTCACTTGATTGGTCTTAAATGAAAGCAGAGAAAACATCTTTGACGAAATAAATTGAAAAGTGGAGCGCTTGTATGATTAACAAAAATAAAAAAATACATTATTAAACCCAAAAGGACATTATTGTAATAACAGGAAACTGAAAGGAATCGTTGAGTTCTGTACTTCCGCACTCGGATGAGATTCTGGAAAACTGAGAAATTTTCATGGCGAGTGGCAAACTTCAGTTGTCACGCATGAACTACTTTCCAAACTAGCTGTCATTATTTTTGGAACTAATAATTTGAAAAGACGGACTCGATTTATCTCAGCCGTTTTCTCCGGCATTGGCCCCACAACGGCGCGACTCATATTTTAGGAAAAGATTTTCCCTTCATAAAGCGACTTTCTTTGTGTATTTCTATCGAATTTTCCCCAATTGAAATTACAGTTGAGCCAGCGAAAAGAGTGGCGGTGGCAGACGAAAGGGATGATCCAAGATTCGGGGTCAGCCAATCTCTCGATATCGCCGCGCAGGGAGCAGGAAGTTGGAAAATATAAGAGTAAGTTAGGACAATTCATTAAATCCGAATGTGGGAATAGGGTGAGCGAACCACGCAGCCTTTCATACTCAGAATACAGAAAATCAACGCTAGTCCTTGTTGTCAAATCATCGGCCCGCTAGATTTCAAAAATGCCCAAAAGCAAGTGAAGTTATTAAGACCTGTCTTTGAAAACTGAGATGAATTTATTATGGAGCAATGGACAGATTACGAGAAACTATAAGCACCGCATAACATGCTTTCTCGCAAACACTTCACCAGCGAGTGCATCGACATTGTCAAAATCCAATTCACAAGTGAATGATGATGAGAATTTTATATAAGTTGGATATTGTCAGCTTATGCTTATTCTCACTTGCCAAAAACCTACATAAAAATCGAAATTATTGCAATAAAGAGTAATTTTTCCTCGACGGTTTTTCGTTGCGCTGAGGAAAATAATAAAGTTGTGAAGGTGAACCTAGAATTGGCCAAGATCTCGCCATGGAGACTTGGGATGCGAAAACTGAGGTGTTAGTTCAACATGGTCTAAGCAACAAGCAGAGTATTAGTAGCAATCCAAGTAGCTAAGCTCGACCAAAATATAAGAGAAAAATTAAGAAATAAATAAGACAAAACACTTAATCTTGCAGTGATACTCATTACAATTCATTTCTTGACTCTAATATTGATAATTGAAATTTTTGGCCCTAATTTTCCGCAGAATAGCGTGGACCCAGCACTACTCCATCATACTGTTTAATAAATAGATATATAAATAAAATATAGTGAACAAAAAATATGATGCGTTATTAAAAGTTGAGAGTTAAAAGCTCGAATTAGAGTGAAGTGCACTCTCAATTTCTGTGGATTCGACTTTCGATACGTGAGTTATGAGTTTTACCTAATCACTCAAATAAAGGCGAATCACACTCTATATGACGCAGGGCTTTGCAATAGCCTCCACTTACAAGAGGCTAACAGACAGTGGCGTAGACAAGGGGGAGGGGGGGGGTCTGAACCTTCCCTCGGCTTCGTTAATTGTACCTTTTTTTTACTTTTGGAGTGCTGAAATAAAATATTATCAGGGACGTACACAAAATAATGCAATTTTATCCTCACGTTTTTGAATAATGCAGGGTTGGGTTGCTGTTTCTGTCAAAATGTTTACCTTTTGGACGAATGCCTCAGACCCCCCGGTGAATGGACTCCCCCACCCCCTTTAAGAATTCCTAGCTACGCGCCACTGATAACAGAGTTGTGAATGACCTGAGACGTTGAGGTAACGACCGCTTAAAAATACGCGTATATTCTGCATCTCTACACTACAACTATTTATTTTTTCATGCAGAAAAACAGAGTATCCTCTGGAAAACCTGGCAATGCGGGTCGGTTATGGGATTTGAAGAAATGGAAAATAAAAGAATAGGTGATAAAATTGAAGGGGGTGGCAAATGCTGGGAATGAATCATCCGGGCCCTGGGTCTGGGTGCAAATACAAAATGTACTTGGACCCTTTAGCCCTTTGCGTGCTTGCCAGTCGCCACTCTGCGCGCTCCTGAGCTTACGGCGTGCAGCCATTCCTTCCCTCAAGACCCCCGTTTCGTATTTCCATTGGCTCAAGCCCCTCCTCCCTCGCTTTGTTCCTCCCCATCGTGACCCTCGCTCCGGCTCCCGTGTCAACCCTTCAATATGCGATCATAAATTTCACCCACCCTCCAAACTGAACCCCGACGCAGGCAGCTCTAGTCGATAACTTATTAAAGTTCTCTGCGCCCGAGAGTGCTGCCAGGAGTGGTCAACACCGAAAAAATTGCATGGAACTATACTGCCGTGCTAAGGAAGAACGCCGTATGAACATTCGAGGGTTGCCAAAATCCCTTCGATAAAACGTTTATTTTTGAGGGAAGTTACGAATATTTTTTCCTTGCAATTTTCAGGACTTCAGGTGACACTGCGAACAAAATTATCAAAGAAATTGGGAGGAAAATATTGATAGGTTTACCAGGAAATTCGTGTTTTATCAGTGGAAATTTGACAACGTCAGAAGGTTCATACGGCGTTCTTCCTTAGCACGACAGTATACACGGCACAAAATGGATCGAGTCAATTAGAGAAGTCGGACATGAAACTGCAAATTTTTATGTTTATTTTGTCACATGTTAAACTCTAAGAGGAGCACCTACAAGGAAATTTCACGAGGAAACCAATGGAACTACTTTTAGAACTTCAAAATTTCGTATAAACGGATTTTTAAGTTTATAAAGTTTCCAAATTTTGTCCAATCTCTCTCATAGACTTAATTCACTGTGCGGCGGAGCACAGACATATCTACATCGGGTCTTTTTGAGAAGAACCTTTCTGTTGCAAGAGGCCGTCCCTAAACTACGTGATGCACTTTTTCGGAAATGTTGGCCCCTCCTCCCCTCCCCCCTTGTAACGCATTCGTTACGTGAGCCCCTGTCCTTTAATACGTAAAGATAAAATTGCATAACGCTCTCTTCGAATCCCTCCCCCCGAGCGTCACGTAATTTAGGGATGACCTCAGGGATTAATTGAAAGGCATTCGTACCGTAATCCTGTCGGCCGAAGCAATAACATCATAACTCCATCCCAGATTTTGTAATTATTACATTCGCACATACTGGTCTATCACATAAAAAATCTGATAAGCAGTCTGCTTCAGTTTTAGTGTACGTACCGAGGAAAATATACTATTTTTCAGTGTAATTTTCAATGATATGTCTTAGGAACTCTGCAAGTATGAGGGATAAATGATAGTTCCTTCATAATACAGCGTTTTGTCGAAAAACAATTTCAAAACGCAGAATGGAACTGCATTGTCGCTTTGGACGGCAAAATCAACCTGGGTGCGTTTTACACTGCCTAATTTCCTCTCGTGTTTTCTACTTTTTACATGAGAACGAAGAAATGTAATGCTAGAAAATTTTTGGTGAATTTTTGTATAAATAAATGTACTTAAATAATTTCAAGGCAGAATGTTGCTTTGTTGAAAAAACAAGAGAAAGAAGTAAGCAATATTTGATGTAAGTTAGTTTCTTGAGAGAGAAATTGTGGCATCCGAGAGTGATACAACTATTCGACCACGTGGGAGCTCGTGTTGTCTACACTTAAAATTGAAGGCAAACTGACAATGAGCTAAAGTCACTGTTTCGCGCTCGGTAAAGTCGATTTCCAATTTTTTTCTTTAGAAATGAAGACATTTCAGAGTGATAGCACTATTTGATCGCGTGGGAGCTTGTGTAGCCTCACAATCAAACTGATTCTAGTTTTTGGCTTAAACGTGTCGTACTTAACTCATCGTATGCGAAGAAGAAAACCTCAGCTACGATGACCTAACCTACATACATACGGCACACCAAGTTTTCGCCTCCAGTAAGCAGACTTTTCGGTCATGGAAAATATTTTATGTTGATTAATCAATATTCTCGATTCCTCGTGAAGATATGCAATTCTTGGTGTCGCAAACAAGCGCTTTGGTAAACCTGAACCTTAGTTTGATCGCGCTGTGACTAAAAACTAGTGTGACCTGAGCCGCACCCACGAACCCAAGCTCATAAAGGGCGATCAATAAAACTTCCCTGGAATAAATCAAGGGATTCGTCGGAAGAAAATGAAAGGAACAACTATATAACAACAATCGAAATTAAACGTTGAAAACAAAGGGGCGAGGGCTAGCGAAGGATTCCAAAAATCTAACGGGTTGAATTCTCCGACAAAAACCTATCAGAATCGCCGCGACTGTTTCCTGGTTCAATAACATTAGAGGACATCAAAGCAGGTCAATAAAAAACATCAACCTGTTGTAAAACATGAAAGGAAACATCCGAAAACAAGGGGAGAATAGAACGCGGAACAAGGAAACAGTCATCGAGGTCGATACCGCTGCATTACCGCCGGCGAAAAAAAATGTAATCGGCCTTTAAATGGCTTTCCGACAAAAAATAAGTACCGTGAAACAGGATGGTAAGGGATGAAAAAAAACTACCCGGGGACAGGTATAGCTGTAAAGAGGGTTGATGATGTTGTTTCGGTAACAAGTGGTCGCATGTCTGATCCCCTCCGGCGAGCGGTGCTCTTTTTATGCGCGTGCTAGGACGGGCATGCCGAGGAACTAATAGGCAACGATTTGAGATGGTGAAAAAAACTTGAAATTAACACCTTGTTACATCCCTCCTTTTAATTCACGCTCTCGCGACCCCTAATTCCTGATATAGCTCGTAAAAAAGAGGGGAAAAAACGCGATCCCTCATGAATTATAATGGGGCGCGGACGGAGACGACGAAGTTATTTTTTGTGCACTATCCGACATTCTCCGTAACTCTTGCCCACACCCTTTCTTGCTATGAAAAATGGTAGTAAATACCTACCAAAGATTGTATTATTGGAAGGGTAATCGAGAGGTTCGTCCATTGTGCTGGATATCAACATATTTTGTGCTGCAGGATGCCGAAAACATTAGCTCAGAGAATTGTAACATTGCACTGGAAAAAAAACACATTGGGTCTAGAGTCCAGACTCTTGAAAACATCGACAAGAAAGAATACTCTTGATTCAATCGGATTTTTGCTTAAATCAAGAACCAAGCCTCTTAATTTGAGCGGATTTCCTTTTGATTTAAGCAAAAATCTGATTGAATCAATAGTCCTTTTTCTTGTCAATGTTCTCAGGAGTCTGGACCCTAGATCCAATGTGTTTTTTTTCCATTGTGGGATCAATTTAGCTTGTTCGGTGTTGATCGCTTCGTTGGAAAATTTTACGCATCTTGCGGCGAATTGTGCTAATTCACACCAATTTCGGGCCTATATAGCATATGGGCTGTGGGTAGAAAAATAACCGATCTCGCGTTGTTTTTCTTTGTAATTTTACAACAATGAGGGCATGGACAGTTCTGCTATCTAATTTTAAATTTAATTGAACAATTTTGAAATTTTGGGAAAAATTCGTCGCGAATCGCGATCGCGAAAGTTTCCAATCTCTGTAAATGACGGAAAAAACCCTGCGGCGCTTCTGAATAATATCAGCTAGCGCGTACCTAAATCCCAGATGTCTCGCCCTCTCATCTCTGGAAACATCTCACGCTTCGAGTGGCGAAATTCAAAAATGAAACGAAGAAAGTAGATCTGCAAATCCCACTGACGTGAATCTTTTTCACACCTCTCCTTTCGGACACCGGAAGCAAATGGCAAATCCGAATCCGTTTCTGCTACCCCGCGTTGGGCATTCCTTTTCGGCTACCCTCGCCTACCTCCCCATGGTGTCAACCTGCCGCCAAAATCCACCCGTTTCAAATCTTAAAACTTTTTTTGAAAGAATAAAATTAAAGTTAGAAACTTCTGGTAAGGAAGAAAATTTCTAGTATCTCTGACTTTTGCTGGCAGTACACGTTAACTTTTGCAGGGTTTTTAATTACAAAGAGGTACACCGAAAGTAGGCGTAAAAACCGACGAAGTCCGACAACAGAGGTCAAAGGCAAAAAATTCGCCCCTTCCGTTCTGAGTCACATGAGGGCACCAAAAAAGAGATTGCCCTATTTGGCAGTAATATTTTCTCACCGTTTCTTGAAAGGGCGAGATAACCTCGTTTATCATTCTTAATTAGTAACTAGCAGGCTGTCACGTAGAGTAAAAGTCTGAAAACCAAAAAAAAAATCAGAACTTGCCTGAGAAATTCTCTGCTGGTGTAACATGCTAATAAGACTCGGAAATTGTTGTTCACTTACTATCCTTCGGTCCTAATACACTCTTTTCGTAGAGCCGCCGGTTCTATTTTCCACAGGGTTAACTTCAGTAGGGCAGGTAGATAATACGCTTTGCTCGCTTTCTTGCGGAATTTTTTGTGTCTCGAGATTCGGTTTTTGATAAACAAAGAATAGTGTTATTGAAAACCTTTCTGCTTAGTCTTGAGTGTAAGAACGTAGATGCGCTCCATTTTAACATGATCAGCACCATTAGTTAAAGTGGTTCATTCATAAATTATGATTTCATCCATCTACTTATTTCTTTCTTGATGTGCCTAAGGTATAGAACACGATAAATCTTGAAACTCAAAGTAAGTTTCATATAAAAGTGATTACGCTTGGGTGATGACTGGTGACTCAAAAATATAAGTTTTTCCGAAGCAAAATAGAAACATTGGCTAAACATTTTTAAAAAAATTATTGCAAAGTTTTTGTACATTCTTAAGGAATTGAACGGCGAAAGGATGTGGAAGAGAATAATGCATTGATCTGGATCTGGCAAAACTCAGCCTCCTCTCTCTCATGCATAGCAACTCTGTTGACCATTTTTCGAAAACATCTGAGAAAGGTTTGACAGTTGAGTTAATGAATCCTTCAAAGACCCGTTGCCCGTTGCCGAGGATTAATAATCCTTAAGCGTTGCAAAATTTTACAGAAAAAACTCTGCATTTGTTAGCTGACACTCCTTAACGATTCGATGTTCTTCACTTTCGTATTTTTTTTATCTGTCTAAATGAAAAACGGGGAAAAAACAGTTATTTCGCATCTTAACTTTAACCCTACCTTTAGTTCTTAATTCATTATGTAGAAAAAGCGCCGTAGATTCTACATCAGAGTAAATTTTGCATAAAACTGTATATAGCGCTGTAAAAAAAATTAATTTAAGTTTAATCATATGTCACATTATGTAAAATGCAATGTATTATGTATTATGCAATATAATAATATAAGTTATTTAAACAAAAATAGTCACGCTGTATCAGGGGATAATAATATGATTGGAATAATCAATTACACGTTCTTTACTTTTAAAACTTATCCTACCTTAGCACTAAGCTAATAAATACCAATGAAAAAAAACACTAAGAAGTGGCCCGAAATTTAAATTCAAAAAATTTAATTTCGATTCTAATTTCAATTTTTGGAACTTCTTGGCTTTGTTCTCCCCGCGAAATGGTGTGGACCCAGCACCATTTTTCCACCTTGCTAATAAATACCTATAATTGTATAAGGTAGTTGTAGCTATTTAAATAAATATTTATGTTGGAAAAAAAAGAAAAAAAACTGTATAAACTGTATCTGGGAAATGGGTGATCTACCATATTCTCCGGTTTGCGCCAAAATCAGGTGACAAGATTTTTGAATCTGCCATCTTTTTCCTTAAAGGGTCATGAACAACGTTTTTAAAAACGAAAAATCACCACTGCTGATCGCGGGTTTTCGAGTTGATATGGCAATAGAGAGGGCGACTCACGGTTCCATGAACAAACGGGGCTTGCCAAAATCACCCCTTTTCCCTCCCGCGACCCTTATACGAGGAGGCAGCAACCCCTACCGTCGCGCTAAGCAAGAATCGCGTATAATCTCAACGTTGCCCTGTTCAAATACACGGTTCTCTCCAAACGCGGTAGCCCCGTCCGCGCATCTGACCCCGGTGAGATCTCAACAATAACACACCTACACCCTCCCACAGTCCATCCATGAGCGAATGTTTGCATCTCTTCTTTTTGCTCCCCTTCACTCTCGCTAACAATGCAAAGTAAAATAATCGATGAAGGATTTGCTTTTTTGAAAAAGGATGGAAAAGGGTTCGGTCAAAACTCTCCGGATTCCTAAAAGGTGGACCGCGATCTGGAATTCTATGAGCGTGGGAGAAGCGGAGGTTCTTTTCAAGCTCAGAAACAGAATATTTTTGGTTGGGTGGCCGAATTTTGCGTGGAGAAAGTGCGTTTCCCATGCGCATGCACTCTTATCCATGAAAGAAGAGCTAATTTCGATGGAGACAATTTCATTCCCCCAAAACTTAATTTTCTCTACCTGTCTGGTTCTGGTGAAGCCAAAATCTGCGAGAAAATAGCAGGGTTTTAATTTTAAAATCAAACTATACCTCTTTTGTCCTATAGTAGCGTTAACTGCTGACGGATTTAAAAATAGTTTCATTGATGGACTGCTAGGGAGAGGAATTTTTAACATATAAACATTAGAAACTCAATTTGGTATTGTTTTTTCGTGAAAATTACTTCAAAAAGTTTAAATTGAAGTACTTCAAGTTTTTCCTTCTTTAAAAAAATAAAGCGATAAGGAGATCATGGAAGTGCAAAATGACACTTCATATGAGAAAACCAGAAAGCGTTTCCTAATTCACACCGTTTAACATTTAGTTGTTCCTAAGTGTTCTCCTTTTAAAATTTACTATTTTTTTATCCTTATTTTATTTTTTCTGAATGATGCTACTATAGGAGTAAATTATGACTAAAAATTTATGAGTAAATTATTTACTTGATAAAAAGTTGAAATTGAAACAATTTTCGGCAATATTCTGAAAATTGATATTTCAAAGTAACCTACCTACTCTGTTGTGAATTGTTGTTATTAAAAAAGAAGTTTTTAAGGTTTTCAAATACAAAGGAAAAATAAGATACCTACTTATCGATAACTGGTGAATCATGCCACATGGATGCGCCACATATCCCTCGTTAAAAAATTGTCCTCCATTTTCTGATATAACTACTGTACTGCTCATAGAAAGTTTCAGCAGAGCAGGTAGTTTAGATTGACGTTTTTATTTTCAGGACATGTATATGTTACGGCCAATGCCGATAACCGGCCAAAGTCGTTATTGGCCGGCTGATGACGACTTTGGCCAATACGGCCGGCCTATGATGCCGTCATTGGCCAAATTAGCCGGCCAAAGTCGTCATTGGCCGAATTGCCGGCATCGGCCGTAACATATATGAAATCTACTCAAATTATTTTGCTAGAGACACCAGTTTTTTACAAGGCCGGTTTTAGGATGGGATGCATTTTTTAAAACTTACTTAATGCGCGCAGAAAAAAGTATTGAAAAAGTTGGCAACACTGACTTTTCTTCATTTAAACCTGTGTTGATTCATCGCTGCTTGTCGAAGCATCTTGCCACCTTGCCCCTCCGAAAATCGATTCGTTTTAATGGGTTTAAATGGATAGAAAACTGCCAACTTGTTGGATACATCAATGGCCGTTTCTGCGTGTTCCTTATTCTGTCGAGTTCCCCTTCAAAAAGTGTGATGGCAATTTGATCGGCTTAGGAGCACGAGCAGTTGCGCGCCAGTGGTGTCACTCCCCCCCTAGGTGCTTGACGAGTTCCCCCTCTATTTCATTACTTTTCACCCCCCCTTAAACAGCCGCGAATTTCCAGGGGGCGGTCCCCTTCNAAAAAAAAAAAAAAAAAAAAAAAAAAAAAAAAAAAAAAAAAAAAAAAAAAAAAAAAAAAAAAGTCACCCCCCCAATTTCAAACTTGACGAGTTGCTCGTCTACAAACATGGCTACTGACACCACTGTTGCGCGCAGTAGCACTGTCACTATTGCGTGACACAACGACTCCTTCAATATTTGTACTTAATCCTGGGACACCCTGTATACTGCCATGCAAAGGAAAAACGCCGTATGAACATTCGAGAGTTACCAAATTGCCTCCGATAAAATGTTCATTTTTGAGAAAAGTTATCAGTATTTTTCCTTGAAATTTTAGACTATTTAGATCAAATTACGAAAGAAGTTCCCTGAAAAATCGAAAGAGAAATATATAGAAATATTCCCGAAAATTCGTGAATTTTCAAAGGAAATTTGGCAACCCCTGAAGGCTCATACGGCGTTTTTCCTTAGCACGGCAATTAAGAGAACAGAGCTCAAGTGGAAATTGAGATACCCTCTAGTGTTAGAGGAGCGACATGTTGGCAAATGATCCCAAACCATCATCAAACGAGAAGAATGTCAAAAGCTCTAAATACGGCGCCATGCACAGATGCACCGTATAAACATTTGAATGCTGCCATAGAGAAAAAAAGGAGGTGTTTGCACCTTGAGGATTGTGTACCCTGTGAAGTAGGTCGGTACAACCTGGTCAGCAAAATCCGGAATTCGAAGTAACGTCCGATTGTTTTGCTTAAATCAACTCATGATATAATTTCTACCACTATATGTAGAATGCATTTTTTCCATAAACTACACCATTTCCAAGAAAATCGATGATAAAAGTCGCGGTACCGACCTAGGTCGTCAAAAAAATCCAAGATGCCCGAAATGCAAACACCTCCTTTTTTTTCTCCCTATGGAATGTTGCTGAATTTGTCCCGATAAAATATTATTTTTTAAAAAAGCTATGAATACTTTTCCTCGAAATTTTCAGATACTCTAAATTGAATCGTGAGCAGAATTCTCAAAATAATTATATGAAAAATATTCACAATTTTTCCAGAAAATTTGTCTTTTTTTCAATAAAAATTTGGCAACGTCGTTTTGCTTCAGCACCACCGTAGTACAAATCTAAAATGCAGGTGACTGAATAGTAACTACAGCTGGTCCTTTTTAGAAATCTAGTCCCAAAAGCGGCCATCTCCATTGCCCTGTCTAAAAATTGTGCGATCATTATAATTTTAAAAGTGAAAGAACGGGAAAACCTACTAGTTTATGTTTTCTCGTGAATTTTCTGTAATTTAGCGAAAAAATTGGAAAATTCTAAAAACAGCTGTACGTTTTGATTGTTCCTCATAGAAAATTAATATGATTGCACAATTTTTAGGTAGAGCAATGGCGATTGCTGCTTTTGGAATTAGACGCCTCATTTCATCACGACTCAATGTGCTCTAAGATCACGTCTTAACATTGTTGTTCTTGTTGTTCTGCCAGTACTGAACGGTGTATTTTAGACTATCTTTGATGCAGAAGTTTATTTCTCAATTCCATCCTTTGTTAACTAGGTGCGATAAAACAGGATCTTTGACGGGAATGCAATGCGACAAAATTTTCTGATTGCAATTTCTTATCATTTATTATTTTTAAAAAAATACTTTCCGATGAGATTAAAAACATAAAACAAGTAGAAACATCTATGAACAACAGAACGGATAAACGATTTCAAGACTAATTTTTCACAAAATATTTACAAACACACAATTTCAACTAAACTTAAAACATTAAAATTTTCAATATATTAAAATTAATGACTTGGAAATTTTATAGACTAGGTGATAGGTACTTCCGAGAATAGCGACAGAGACGACATATACAAATTCAGACAAAATAGATGTAGATAGATCATGACATGAAATAAAATAGTAACAGGTTACAAGAGGGTACGCACATCATGGTGCTTTGTAATACAAATTTTCCTAGAACCACCGAAATTCGGGGTTTCCTTGCAATTGGAAACTGACTGCTTTTCGCTTTTACTGAAAACCGATGCTTTCCATTTTTAAAAGATTGCATTGCAGGTGGTAAAACAGTTCGGATAGTGAAGAAAAGTAGGTAATAGATAAGATTTGATTTTTTTGGCTATTGCTGCTGCTGATTTGATGTTGTTGCTGTTCCTCCCTCCTCCCCCCCCCCAAAAAAATAAGCCTCCATTTTTCTTTACCTGTTCTTCATAAAAAGCAGCTCATTTTTACCTCAATAACAATTTACAATTACAAATTATATGAAAACTATGGAAGAGATAGAAGGAAAGAGTTGGGGGAGATCGTAGAACCGATACCATTCCATGAGCCTATATCCTATAGCTTCCACCTTACTTAAGTATTGAAAATATTGTAAGATAAATCCCCCTACGTCAGTATCCTAAATGTATGCTATGATACCTGTCTAGAAATACTTACAGCTTTATACTTAGATTCGATACAGTAAATTTATACCTGAGCTCAAATCCTACGCATCTAATATGTATAAGTATATAAGAACTTTAATTCTCAAATGCAAATCAATTTCTACGAGTTTTGGTAATGATTTTTAGAATTTATGACAAAAGATTTCTTTTATGAATACGGGAATATCTCTTTTTTGCAACAATGAGGACGTTGCTTTCATCATTCTATAAAGGATAAAAAAATTAGGAATAATTTTAATTTTGATTATAAAATAAGTAGTAATAGTATGAGTATCTTGAACGACTTACTGAAAAGATGTATGAATTGGACGAAGAATAATATTCATTCATTTTTGTGACTAATCAAATTCATGCGGTTGGCTCTGCTTTCGTGCCCATATAGGTATTTCAGACGTTCATATACTTGCGAAAAACTTTCAACTGCTCCCTAGCTATTTTGGGGGAAAAGCTATTCGGAAGAAAAAAACCACGTCCAAAAACATACATATCCAATTGAGTACGTTTTTTCTCATTAGGGACATACTTCCGCGATATGGAAGAACGCCGTATTCGAGAGTTGCTTTTCCATCAGTAAAATGTTTATTTTTAAGTAAAGTTATCAATATTTTTTGTTGAAATTTTAAGGAATTGGAATAAAATTGCAAGCAACATTATCTGAAAAATTGGAAGAAAAATATTCATAAGTTTACCAGGAAATTTTTTCTTTATCAATCGAAATTTGGCAACGCCTAAAGGTTCATACAGGGTTTTTCCTTGGCACGGCAGCATAGTCGTGCAATATCAACCATCCATACATTCCTTTGCGGATGATCGCTACATGTAAATATTGATAACCTACACTATTCGTAATGTTCACATCATCCTCTGACGCTTTTAACTTATCTCGTTGAAACGATTTTCTCGACTGGTACCTAGCTGTGAGGGAAGCGAGCTATGTGGAGGAAGAAAGCCATCTCGTCTTTCGTCTTGTGGCCGCACATGTTGCACGTGAACGGATCCCGGTAGTCATGGAAGCCCATGTGGATCGAGTACATGGCCAGGTTCTTGAAGATGATGTCGCAGAAGGAGCACCTGAAATTGTTCTCGTTCTCGTCGCCGGAATTGGTGCAAGAAGTGTCCGGAGTCGTCGGCTTGGAGCCGCCACGCACTATCTCCTCGTTGTTGTTCTCCTCCGTCTTCACGATGACGTCCACCCTCTCCGACCCCTCCTTCGGGATCGACTCCGGCGTCCGGTGCCCGTCCACCACCGAGACCTGATCCGGCAGTTTCCGGAACTGATCCGGCACCCGCGGAACCAGTAACTCCGAGTAGGGTTGAACCCGCGTCATCGCTTCCGGAAGCTGCTCCGCCGATTTCCGGAAAACCTGCTCCGGGCTCTGGTTGAGTCCCGTACCGCTGACATCGACCGAGTCTATGGAGAGACTCTCGTCCGTGTTGGAGAGGCTCGAGGGATCCGCTCGCGACTTAGAGTCCGACTCAGATTTGTTCGGCGAAAATTGTTCCGGACTGGACAGCATTTGGGCGTGGGGCGACACTGCTTTGAGCTTCGGTTCCCGGATCGGGTCCTGGAATGAGTCCTGAAGCGCCGCGAACACCCGTTTTACGGCGACGCCCTTCCGTCGGTTCTTCCCGGCGCGCTCTTGACTAGATACTTCCGACTTGCTCAGGTCCAGCGGAGCCGTCGTCAGATACGTAGCCGTCTCCTCTTCAGACCTGTAATCATAAGATTATTTGTTTTAAAACAAAATTTTATGCCTTGAGGCAGTATTATAATTTATTACATGTACCACACGGAGAAAAAAACCTCGCGCGTGGGACCCGAAGTTTAGGTCATATGGATCTCTGAAAGGTCTAGCTATCGAGGTTCGGATCACACTGAAACTTCAGTTCTTACATCTGAAGTACTTTAGATATGAGAACCGAAGTTTTTCGGATGTGAAAACCGAAGTACTTCAAATGTAAGAACTGAAGTTTCAGATGTGTGATCCAAACCTCAGCAGCTGGACCTAAAGTATACAGATGCTCAATTCGAAAACTTCACAGATCCATATGACCTAAACTTCGGGTCCCGCGCACGAAGTTTTTTTCTCCATGCATATCGACGGCGTAAGTCTGCAACCACGGATCTCATTCGCGGTGTTTGAAAATCTCCGCTCTTATTTTACTTTTTTAAGGATAACAAATCAACATCATTCCTTTAAACTTTTGAAGAATCTTCTAGGCACTGAGAAGGAAAATCACGGCAGTTTTTAAGAATTGCCGTTGAGTAATTTTCCATTTAAAACATGAGGTGTGACAGGAAGTCTGCTACGTCGCAAACCGAGATACGTGGTTGCAGACTGACACTGTCGATATCCATGACGCCAGAGACAAATGGAATCCTCAGCCTTTCGGCTACAGGTTATAAAACTTTCTCTTGGAGCTCAAAATCAACTTGGTATGGCTTTGAGCAACGTGTTGAACAAGTTTTCAGCAAACAAGTTGATGTCTAGTATACATATTTCAAGTGTCCACAGCACACTACCTTGCAACATTGATGGATGACTGCATAAGGGGAAATATGTGGCACGATGTTTCTTTTTGAATACATGTAACCGGCCATGCGGAAGAAGTCTTAGTCCACAAATATTCGTCGTTACGTTATTGATACCAGAGAATAAAAGAATTAGAATGACACATCAGGTCACAAAACGCCTTAAAATGACAGTCCGAACGAAGACAATGCCAATTTGAAGTTTAAAGCGGCAGAAAGTTTGAGAAAAAGCTGTTTTAAGTGTAAATCCGCCATGTTTAGAGCTTGGAAGTGTAAAATTAATATGGGTCTTGAGATCTTTCATTGGCACAAAAATGACCACTCGCAAAACAGTTTTTTGGACGCCAGAGACTATTTCTGGTCGGAAACTCATAATTTTCGATCTAGGTTGAAAACATGACTCTACCTAAAGATGCGGATTAAGTTTTCTGCAGAGACAAGAGACCCTCCACTGGCCTCTTGGCGACAGGTGGAATCTTTTACTTTCGGAGATTCAACAATTCCTTAGGGACAATATAAGGGAGCCACAGTCATCACCCTAATTTCGGCTGTTGACCTATACCTACAGGGTAAATGATGAGCTTCGGGTGACGTCATGAGCCAAACAAGATTCCGAAACTTCGGCTATTCTCGGCTTGTTTGAAAAACGAAACTGCCAACACGTTGATGAACATCAACCATGTAGGTAAGTCAACAGTAGAACGCTGAGGTCCCGAAAGTAAAAGCCTCCACCATGGCCAAGATGCTAGTCGAGGGTCTCTTGTCTCCGGTTTTTGTCTTACTTGCAAACAGAGACAAGAGACCCTCCACTAGTATAGCTTTTACTTTCGGGACTTCAGCATTCTACTGCTGACTTACCTACATGGTTGATGTTTAACAACAACGTGTTGGCAGTTTCGTTTCGCAAACAAGCCGAAAATGGCCGAAGTTTAAGAAACTTGTTTGGCTCATGACGTCACCCGAAGCTCATCATCGACCATGTAGGTAGTTCAACAGCCGAAATTAGGGTGATGACTGCTGCTCCCTTATAATTTTCCATAAGGAACTGTTGAATCCCCGAAAGTAAAAGCTTCCACCTGTCGCCAAGAGGCCAGTGGAGGGTCTCTTGTCTCTGCTTGCAAATCTGAAAATTCTATAATAATTGAATAGCTTCTCACCTGTAGTCGGTGTTGTTGTTGAGTTGGTACAACTGCTTGAGTTTGACAAACTCCTCGGCGGCCAGATCCGTCTCGAGCGGGGGGCTCGTGGTGAAGGGTGGGAACTGGAAGGGGTAGGGGAACTGCGGGGGCGGGAGGATGCCGATCTGCGGCACTGCGTAGAGCGGGGACATGGCCGTGGTGACCGGGACGGGGGAGGCGGACTTGAGGTGCTCGTCGGACCTCTTGGGCCGGGACTTGGGTCCGCGGCGGGTGCCGTAGACGTCGACGATGGGCAGGGGGTTGGGCGAGCCGTCGGGGTTGAGGACCATGGCCGGCTTGTGCCCGTACTTCCGGAGGTGGAGCTTGAGGCTGTGGCAGTACTTGGTGGCGTAGGCGCAGTCCGAGCAGCGGAACTGGTAGACGTTCGAGTGGGACTTGAGGTGGGAGTTGAGCATGGACTTGTTGACGCACGAGTACGAGCACTGGTCGCATTTGAACGGCTTCGAGCCGAAGTGATTGCGCAGGTGGTACTCGAAGTGATGTTTGTACTCGGTAACGAACGGGCACTTGGGGCAGGTCAGCAGTCGCTCCGCTTTGATGTGACCCCGGGTGTGTTCCCAGAATTCCCGCTTGGTCACTGCCGTGTGGGAACATTGCTTGCACCTGCAACAGTCCATCGAATCCTTAATCACCCTCAGATTCCATACAAATTCGACAATTCATAGTAAGTTCCATGGTAATGGTATATGCATAGAACAAATGAACTACATTTTGCAATTTGGAACTATAAATTCTCGCCCGGTTTGAAAACAACGCATGTGCCATTAGTTTCCCTATGCACGTAAGTGTTTTCCCATGAGAACCAGAATTAATGGTTCCAAATTGCAAAGTGCAGTCCAAATAGAGTCGTAATGTAAATGGGAGAGTTGGTGCCATGTTCTGGTCGACGAATTCAGAGCCCTGTGTGCGCCGAGCTTCGGTCACTTTTTCGATACATTTTTGGCTGCGTGGAATACGTGGTAATTCCTGTCTTCTTTGTTTACATCGGATGGCCGGGTACCCGTGTGTCGAAAACAATCGATTATGTATCGAAAAAGTGACCCGGCGTCACACGGGAGTCTCGGAATTCGAGACCTGGAAAATGCTTAAGTGGCGCCAGCTTTCCCGCTTGCATTACGACTTAATGTACTCTATGGATATGTGATGCAGGTCTGATGAAATTCGAGTTAATAGTGGGCAACTTCTTACCAATAAATGATGACGTCTTAATTTGTGACATTTTTCTTTAATTTACCTCATTGCAAAGTTCATTACTATGCGTTGGTCCTGCAATATTAGACTCTAGAATTCATTATCTACAGAAATCTCCTCTCAGCTGGATATTGCGGGGAAAACATTTATGCAAAGGAAATACTGCTGTTGGACTTGAGCAGATCCTCAAATATTCCCATAGAATGACCTTAAATTGACTTCACATTTCTTCAACAAAGGGTCAAATTCCGAGTGCACGGGGAAGGGCAAGTAAACAATAAAGTTTGAATAAAAAGAGGTGTTATCAGAACCAAAAGTCGCCAAACTTTGTGATGAAACTAATACTGCACAAGAGCGTTCATTTTTTAGCAATGATATTGGTGAAGGAAGTCCAATAAATTCAAAAGCAATATTAATGACGATTTCCTCATCGTAAAACTGGGTGAATTCGCTTGGTGCTGATGATCACAGCAGTTTTATCGAAATGAAGTTCTAATAAAATTGCAACTTCATTTCACCGAATCGTAACTTTTGCGCTGAGAAATGCCACTTGCATTTGGAAGGAACACTGCCGTGCTGAGGAAAACGCCGTATGAACATTCGAGAGTTGCCAAAGAGCTTGATGCAAAAACGGCTTTTTTCGCCCCCCCTCTGGAAGTTCTTCAGACTTTGTCTATTGATTACTCATACTTGAGCGCTTCTTTTCCCAAATTTTCAGACCCCCAAAAAATTTTGGGGGGGAGCTAGGGGGGGTGGAAGTCAAAACCTGTGAACCTCGATATCTCTTGAGCAAAGAAAGATATCGAGGTCTGGTTTGGACGAAAAATCGTCTAAAATTGCATACTTTGAGATTCTAAAGGTCGAAATTCCGATATCACATTTTTAAGTTAACATATGTGCTTATTTCCAGTTTTTAGGTCTAGAAAATTTCTTTTTAACGAAAAATTTACAAAGATCTCAATTTTTTATTTGAACCAAAACCAGTTTTTTAAATTGTTCGTTTTTTTCCGCATCCAACGAGTGGTCCATTAAGCTGGGGAACCAAACGGTTCCGGAGTTATGATCGATTGAAGTTTCCGCTCAACGCGCGCCGACCGATTTTCGCGCGCAAAAAAGTCGGATTTGACTGTTATTAGATCAGATTGAATGTTCAAACTGAGCAAAATGCTTTATTAGGGACTCTTGAAGGTCGCTGAGTTCAGAAATTACCGATACTTCCAAAAAATTCTCGTTTTTAAAATTGCAGCTTCGGACAGGACCACTGAGCGGCCGGTCGGCGCTCAGTGGGCCTCTAAAATAGCGCTGCGGAGCTGTAATTTTAAAAACGTAAATTATTTGGAAGTATCTGTAATTTCTGAACTCAGCTACCCTCAAGAGTCCCTAATAAAGCATTTTGCTCAGTTTGAACATTTAATCTGATCTAATAACAGTCAAATCCGACTTTTTTGCGCGCGAAAATCGGTCGGCGCGCGTTGAGCGGAAACTTCAATCGATCATAACTCCGGAACCGTTTGGTTCCCCAGCTTAATGGACCACTCGTTGGATGCGGAAAAAGACGAACAATTTAAAAAACTGGTTTTGGTTCAAATAAAAAATTGAGATCTTTGTAAATTTTTCGTTAAAAAGAAATTTTCTAGACCTAAAAACTGGAAATAAGCACATATGTTAACTTAAAAATGTGATATCGGAATTTCGACCTTTAGAATCTCAAAGTATGCAATTTTAGACGATTTTTCGTCCAAATCAGACCTCGATATCTTTCTTTGCTCAAGAGATATCGAGGTTCACAGGTTTTGACTTCCACCCCCCCTAGCTCCCCCCCAAAATTTTTTGGGGGTCTGAAAATTTGGGAAAAGAAGCGCTCAAGTATGAGTAATCAATAGACAAAGTCTGAAGAACTTCCAGAGGGGGGGCGAAAAAAGCCGTTTTTGCATCAAGCTCTTTCCCCAGGTAAAACACTAAAACACATGTTTTTGAGAAGAGTTATTCATATTTTCCCTTGAAATATTCAGTTGTTTTAGGTCAAATTGCGAAGAAAATTGTCTGGAAATTTTGGAGAAAAATGTTCAAGATATTCCGGGTATATTCGGCTTTGGTTCAAGGAAATCTGGCAACGTCTAAAGGCTCACAAGACGTTTTTCCTTGGCAGGGCAGAACAAGAGGGAATATTGATGAAGCTTAACCGATTGGTAACACTGGAAAAAAAACACATTGTATCTGGAGTCCAGACTCTTAAAAACATCGACAAGAAAAAGTACTCTCGGTTCTATCAGAATCTAGCTTAAATCAAGAACCAAGCCTCTTAATTTAAGCGGATTTCGTTTTGATTCAAGCAAAAATCCGATTGAATCAAGAGTATTTTTTTTGTAAATGTCTTCAAAAGTGTGGACTCTAGATCCAATTTTTTTTTTTTTTTCCAGTGTGTTTTAGGTCAGATTGCGAAGAAAATTGTCTGAAAATTTTGGAGAAAAATGTTCAAGATGTTCCGGGTAAATTCGGCTTTGGTTAAAGGAAATCTGGCAACGTCTAAAGGCTCATAAGACGTTTTTCCTTGGCAGGGCAGAACAAGAGGGAATATTGATGTTGGGAAACTCACCTGAACTGTTTGACTTTGCCGGAGGAGGTAACTTTGGGTTGATCGAGGCCGGACTCCTCGTCGCCGCAAGATTCGCCCTCGCCCCCGTCCGAGGAAAGGGCCACGTCGTGCGTCTCCCGGTAGTGGTTGGCCAAGTCATGACTGTTCTGTGTCGTGAATTCGCACATGTTGCAAAATTTGTCGCCCTCCTCACTCAGCGTGTGTTCCTTAAATTGCATCCTGCAACAAAGCAAAGATGCGCCAACTCAAAGCAAGTGTTCCTCGTGTAAATATGTTCTTACGAAAGGTGTATTAAGGCAGTGCTCCCATTCCATGTCCGTCAAAAGTTCCGGGGTTCGGAACTTTTTTGTTCCAATTTCTTCCACTCGATGACCGTCAAAAGTTCCGGGATTCCTTTTAGATTTTTTCAAAAGTTCTGAGAAAGTGCCGGAAAATGCAAAAGATCCGGATCATTTCGGGAATTTCAAAAGTTTCGGGAAAAATTCAGGAAAATCTCAAAAGTTCCGGAATGCGGAACTAGTTACGAAATTCGGAACTAGTTCCGGAAAATGGAAGCATTGTATTAAGGATACGCACCTTACTATTTCGCCTTCAGTTTAAAAGTTTAGGCAAGAAAGCATCCCCCGAGCCGCAATAGTTATCTACTTAACGATGACTCGCATATTGCGTCGCATAGTAGATCGAGTCAATGGGAGAGATCAGGCAAAATTTGGAAACTGTAAATGCTTATAACTCCAATTAGACAAAACACTGAGTTTTTTTAAGTGGCTCCATTGTGTGCCAAGGCCGCGTTCTTCTTCAAATAACGCGTTCAACTAAGTCTCAAGAGTCCAAAATCCACGAAATAAGTGTAAGCTTTGGATTTAAGGTTCTCTAATTTTATCGGGTGGGCGGGCTTTCTGGAAGAGGACTCCGAGGTCCTCCCTTTAGGGAGTTAGAGAACCCTCCTTCGGGGCGTTTCTCAAACAGAATATCCGACTTTCATTTCAAGGTAATTTTATTCGACATTTAAAATTATAACTCAATAAAATGACTGCATACGATTTTTCGTTTTATTTTTTTAATCTAATTATGCTTCGAGAGACTTAAACGCAAGGGTAGAGAGATAGGAACTAGGAAGTAATCGTTCGGATGAACACAATAGATATTTGGTTTGTAAATGCTATGATGGATGATGTGCAGGTGCTTCATGGCACTATGCTTTCAAAAACCAGACGCGTTTTGGGCTGCAGCACGATACTTACTGTTTCCAAGAACAGTTGTAAGTGTAAAGAGTCATTGGCCAGCACGTAATAATAAACAGTAGGCATACTATACCATCTCTCAAGGACTTTAAGCAAAAGGCGCTCAGTTTTTAATAATATACATAATAACGATAAACAAAACATATGAGTATACAAACGTCATACACACATTTAGAGGCAACTGAGAATTGATGATCAGCACTGGCGCGGCGCAACATCGAATATAGTAAGTCGCATGATCGCAACATTGGAATGCTCTTGGTTCCTTTTTGCAAAATGCAATCCACTTATCGGTCATGGGTTTCATCCCCGGGAGTACAAGAACGTGGCATGTCCTGATTTTTAAACTTGTCGAACCATGCTAATAGCCAAGGAATCGATCTCAATGAAGGGACTGGCAGGTCAAGACGCACAAGTGCAGTTTTTGCTTCTTTGAGAAATACATGTTTGAAGTTTTGAAATCACACCGATTCTCATGGCAGAAAGAGAGTTCAAACTGACTTTTTATGCTTAAAAATTAGAATTTGGGAGTGGGTTTTTCACAGAATATACATTAAGACTAGGTTAACTTGAAAACATTAATAGCTATCTCAAGTATTTCAAAAACTGCACCTATGCGCCTTGTCCTTCAAGCCCCTCAATGGTGCTCTCTAAATAAAGATGAGGAAGCGTATATTGACACGAAAGAACTAAATGGTTGTGATGCACACTGCTATAATTCTGCCTTCAATTTTCGAGGTAGGCCAGAAAACGCTATCTACTCGAGTCGAGTATTTTTATCTAAAGTTAACCATGAAATTGGCAGCTTCGAAGCGAATTGTGTTTAAATTTACCAGAAAATTTTGATTCCGGCTCGATCTATGGTTGGTTGAAATTGCATTGTATGAAATGAACTATTCACCCTTAACTTTATCCAGGATATTCGTGCTTTTCTACAGCGTGCGCAGGAAAGAACATCCCTCTTGGTTTCAAATTTTTGAACTTTGAGCAAATAGTGGGTTCAAATATGTTATACATGGACCGCGTTTATCAGAAAGGAACCAAGCCACGTAAGCTGTTGCCAAATTTAAGTGGGCAATTTAATTTTTTACACGAGAACGTTTGTGCGGATTCCTTTGAAAATTTTAAGGAGTTTGCCTCGTACTATGTAGAAAATTCACTGACATTGGCACCTAAATACGCACAACCGTTTTCATGTAATATAGTAAATTGCCCGATTAAATTTGGCGATAGCTGATGTGACTTGGTACTCCTTTCTACTTAACGCAATCCAAATGTAAGCGTCTTTGTGAATGTAGCTTCTTGCTGGAATGGAGGTGATTTCCCGCGCTGTCCTGAGAGTCCACCTCCACATCAAGACAAACTCTCCATGCAAAGATAGGGATCAAATACATTAGCAGAGATGCCGTGTTTTCAGTTTTGGAGTCCCCAAATAAAGTGGCAGCCCTGTCAATATATTTGCTCCCTATCTTTGCATGGAGAGTTTGTCTCGGCGTAGAGGTGGACTCTCAGGATAGCGTGGGATATCCCCTCCGTTTTGGCCTCAACTTATAAGCTCTTTTTGAGCTTAGGAGATGATTTCAGGGAAAACCAGTGGCACCGTCGTGTCTCTCGCGAACTTTCACATAAGAATCAATGGTCAAATTGCAAATTCCTCACACATGCAACATCTCCATTCTACACCTAATCGCTACCACTCATCTGACAACAGTGCTGATGAGCCTCTAAAAAGGACAAGAGAAGAGGCTCCAGAGGTCGCCGTGCCACGATCGTGTGATGGATTTACTTAAGCATGCTAAAAGCACCAATGTTACTCGCAAACCCTATGCACATAGGTTCTTTTACCATTTAAATACGTCCTGTTAAGGGTTAACGCAAAGCACAGGTCGACGGATAGAAGGACGCGAGTTAAGGAACAATAAGGGGGAAAAGTATGCATACATTTTCACGGCTGAGACGGACAACCGTTGAGTCACTCGTTTTCAATCCTTTTCTTCTTTTATAACTGTCGAAGGTCCTTCGTCGAAACAAAAGATACCATCGATTAGCGGTCGACAGAACAGTTATGAAAAAGAGCAAAAAATGAGGCAAAGGAAAACAATGAAAACGCACTGGTTTTGTTCTTGTATAATATCCTGCACTTTGAACGGAGCGAATGGTTTTTTTTTCTTTTTTTTGAAAATCTCTCCTGATTAATGACACAGAGCGACCGTTTTGCGGAATCCAACGCGAGATGGAACGCTCGGGGTTCCTCCAGTGGCGTGCTTTGCGATATATCGATTGATCGGCCATTTAAACCTATGGAAAAGTATCGACAAACAGGGTGTTCGCAGCGAACACCCTAACTATCGATTATTTACCACAGCCTCAAATGGGGAAATATCGATGGATCGCAAAGCATGCCACGCCACAGGCTTCCTCGTGTAGCAATAGCATAGAACAGACATATCCGATCGTATGATAAGATTCTTGAAAAGAACCACAAGATAGCACTGAGTTTTTCACCTTAGATGTTAGGTGAGTTGAGTTTCAGCAAGATTGGGATCCCTTGAATTTTTCAAGTTGAAAATCTGAACATGGAAAATCCAATTAATTCACAAATGCAATGCTGCCAGCTCACAATGCTCACACGCTATTTTTTAATCATTAAAAAATTCAATGTTAGTGTCTTTCGATTCAGCGAGACATCAAACCATTCAATTCTTTTTTCTCTGTGAATGCATAAATCCTTTTACGCACGTATCGCGCACTCGAGGAAAACACGTTGGACAGTTCTGAGCATTTCCTCAGGCGCTGAAGGCGTGATTACAAGAGCTTCAAAAACTTTTTCCGTCAATAATTTGAAATATTTTGATGAGAATCAGAAATTATGAGCGGTGTCGATTAAAACTTTCTGTGATTTTTAATTTCATATTCTCTGGCGTATTTTTGAAACATTGCATTGCTGCGACGCCGCGCCGGTTGAGATGCTCAGAACAAGCAAACTAGGGTTCCTTCAAAATAAGCAATATAAAAACACGTAGAAAAAGGCTAAAACCAAAACAAGTTTAGTTTTAAACCATGCAAGAGATGATTTGCGATTTTTTTTTAAAAAAAAGAAAAAAATATCGCACGTAAAAAATGACTGAGCTCTAAACTGTTCTCGGAAGAACTCTCAACACTCAACTTGTTCTCGGAAGAACGTAGTTATTAAACCCTTTTGCGCAAATCATCCTTCATAATATTTTTGGCTCAATAATCTAATTTTACACTTTCCACTTGAATGTGCTTACGCGGGGACAAAATGTAATTGGGAGCCTTGAACATATTAAAGGTATCATCTTTTTATCCTAGGGAATGACGTGCTAAAAATTGGTCCACTTCCATGAGGTCGAGATTAAGGTGATTCGATGGACGCCATATTTTGTGTCAGAACGGCATGCGATATATCGCATCAATCGGTTCCATTTTTTCAACTACTCGTCATTTTTCTCCAATTTTGAGATCGCAATTCTGTTGTCAGGAGACTAAAAGCACTCACTTACCAATTTTAACAAAGAAATTCAACGTAATAAAGGCGTGGTTTTTTTCGAGAGTAAATATCGCATTCGAGTGCAGTTTCGATATCGGTATCGAATTTATTTAGTTTAGTTATCGCCTTTGTTACGTTGAATTTCTTTGTTAAAATTGGTAAGTGAGTGCTTTAGTGTCCTGACAACAGAATTGCGATCTCAAAATTGGAGAAAAATGACGAGTAGCTGAAAAAATGGAACCAATTGATGCGATATATCGCATGCTGTTCTGACACAAAATATGGCGTCCATCGAATAACCTTAAGGGATGGGACGAGGGACATACGGAGTACAAGTCCTCTGAGCTCGCTAATGGGTCCCTAAACCGTGAACAAATTTTGACTTGCGAATATAGTTTTCTGAAGGAAAATGACGGGTAGAACACGACGCGCACATTAAAACAAGTAACTCAACAACCGAGAAATGCGCAGTTCGAATCGCTCAACTTATACGCAAATTTAAAACGCCCCGGTTTCGCGCCGCGCCGAATGATGTCATCCGGCACCAATCAGAAGCGGGCACGGGTTTCCACGACTTCCGTCAAATGTCTACCTACTCTTCGTACATGAGAACAATACTAAAGTCGAAATTATATCTTTTGAATTCAAGACTTGAATCTCATTCATATGTTAGCTGTAATAAACGAGCAACAATTCCACATTGAAACACGTTTTATTTTGACAAATATCAGAGGAAAATGAGAGAAGATTGCGATACGACGACCACAGTGCGTCAACACCATCAGTTTCCCGCCATTCGGGTGCGTTTGAAATGTCTTGCAGTTTTTAGATTTTTCAAAACCGGGTTTCTCCGCGATTTCGGCTCCATAAAAATGCGGAAAAATCACCACGTTATCTACTCACATTGTACTTTCAGAATATTCAATAAAATAAACAAGGTTTAGTGACCCATTGATAAATAAAATACTTAGCACAAAAAATATCGATGCGGGAATGAAAAATCTCTCGAGCGGAAAGGGTGAGTACCGGGAAGTCAATGACACGTCAGCATTGGTCGGCAACAGGGCGTCATGGGGGTAGTTAATATGCCTTTTCTCTCACAATACAAGGTACAGCTACGAGCTACGGTCACTTTCGCCTTTCCCGTTCTAACCGGTCCAAAAGAAAGAGCCCGTTCCACAATTAGGTCGAGAAAATCGGTTCCCTGGCCCTGGCCTGAATAGCCACCCGCAGTCAGTCAGGCGGGCGGCCCGTTTCCGCGAACCGATTAGATTGCGAAAAATGTTTTGCCAACAACAGCAACACGCTTTGCATATCCTGTGAAAAGACTCATCTTGTTTTTTTCCCTTTTTTGTCGGTGACGAATGGGTTTAGCCTTTGAGTTTAGGTGTTCACGACGTAAAAAGTCAGATCGGTCGGAGACGGAGGCCTTGTCCTCCTGATTGTTGCTTTTGTGGGCGTGTGAGTGAATTCTGGCACCATCCGACAACCAGTCGGAATGATGGATCGTCCAATCCATTTGGCACAGTTTTCTACGTTACGCGGAAAAACGTTCATCTTTTTGCAGCGGACGCTTTCAGTATCCCGTTATCGTTCCTCTGTTCCGCCGATATGCGCTATTGTTCGGAATATGCATATTGTGAGGAGTGGATTTCCCGGCGTTATGAAAGATTTAGGCCGACATATTCCGTGGAACGGACCCCTTTTCGAGAAAATATGTAAATCTGATATCATTTTTGCGAAAGAAATCTGCCGCCACCGGGAGTTTTGAAGAAAGACCTAAGTTAGATACCGATGACCAAATGGGGAAAGCACGTATCTCCGTTTGCGACGTTATAGACTTCCTGCCATGCATTATTTTTTCATTGAAAAATTAGTTTTCATGGTTTCTTGAAAACTTCCTTGATTTATCTTCTCTGATAGGAGAGTATAAATTTCGATGTTATAACAGTTGGCTTGTTTCTCTTGGAAAAATACAGTAGTAGCAGAAATTTTGAAACTTCACAATGGAGATACGTGGCTTCACACCTCGGCCATCGATTTGTTGACGAAAGTGAACTGTCTTTCAGATCGAGTGAATTGAAGCATCGCAAAACATAATTTGCGGATTGAATCAAGAGTATTTTTTCTCGTCAATGTTATTAAGAGTCTGGACTCTAGATCCAAGCGACTTTTCTTTCAGTGTTGGTAAATTAATTTTTGTCATCATTATTTGTTTATTAAATCTGGGGGAGCTGAGTGGCGTGTACAAGGGTTACCTGTGGGTAACTCCAATCCTAGTAACCTCAAGACACCTCTGGCCTCTTGATTTACAGACATTGCCATGATAGTTTTCAATGCATCTATCAGGAATTGAGAAACATTTTGAATGATGTTAATGCTTTGACTCTATTCCGTTTAATTGTCATCTTTATTGTGTTGTGCGGAAGAATACCTCTCAATGGAAAATTTCAAAAAAATGCCATACATTGACTCGCCACGGCGCACAGTGGATCGAGCCAATAGGAGAGATCGGACAAAATTTAGAAACATTGAACGCTTATAACTCCGTTCATACACAACTTTGAGGTTCTAAAAGTGGTTCCGTTGGTTTCCTCGTGAAATTATCTACTAGAAGCTACCCTTAAAATTTTAAATTTGGCGAAATAAACATCAAAATTTGCTGTTTTAGTAAAACATGACATGTCCGACTTCTCTAATTGACTCGATCCAGTGTGCGGCGCGGCGCTATTAAGATATTGAGTCAACTTTTTACCTCGCCTCCTCATTAATATGGTTGGAATGTTGTTACAAATTTCAAGAGCATCAACTCCTGCACTCCTGCTGTCAAAAGTTATCTTTCTAGAGACTATTTTTTTTTATTTAAAAAAAAAATTGCTGCAATTAAACAAGTTAAAGTAGGAGCGTTTTTCAGTTTCATCGACATTGAGGAGAAAGGCGCAAAGACTGAAACTGCCCGGTGATCTTTGGAAGACAACAAAAAGCCGGAAAGAATAGTTAATGAAACAGCAAGAGGCTTTTGTTGGATCACTGAGGTGA
Organism: Bemisia tabaci; assembly: GCF_001854935.1. Taxonomy (NCBI): domain Eukaryota; kingdom Metazoa; phylum Arthropoda; class Insecta; order Hemiptera; family Aleyrodidae; genus Bemisia; species Bemisia tabaci. The sequence continues at coordinate 915,454 of NW_017547112.1, read as the reverse complement.
GGTCTGATCAATGTCCCAAAAGAAAACGGGCTCGTAAAAAAACGCTCACAAAAAAAGGTCACCGATACTCGGCGACCCAAATGCCCTCCTCTGAGGTTTAGAAATTAGGTAACATTTCGAGACGAGGAAGAAACATTGCATAATAGTTCACCTTTCTTTTTTTCCTTTATCCTTTTCGGCTGTAAAAAAGGGTCCCTAAGGCATTATCTTTTTTTCTTGGAAAGTCAAGTTTAGGCATCTCTTCTATTTCTACTTTCACTTAACGGTGTCTCAAACTGGAAAACGTTGTTTGAATATGCAAATGCTGCTTTTTCAACAGTACTGATGAAAGTGTTAAAATTTAGCCGTGACGATTTGAACAGAGAACTTGCTCTACGCTGTGTCAAAAGGGAAAGTGAATGGCTGAATGCGCAAACTACGTTGAACATCTATCTAATGATGCTTTGTAAGTATTTAGAAGTTCCATATAATGGCCGCGCGGTTGAGGAAGACAGCATGTTGAAGTTTTTTAGCCAACGTGCTTAAAAACTCAGCATAAAGCTGATATCTCACTACATATTGAAAGAGCTTATCTCATCCAGGGAAAATTGTGCTTGTGTGTGAGCTTTTTCCTTCTGTATTGAGATATCAGCTTTATGCTGAGTTTTTAAGCACGTTGGCTAAAAAACTTCAACATACCGTCTTACGGCCCGTGTGTCCACCGCAATCAGTTTGCGTAAAAAAGAACTCTAACTTAGTTTTTTAGAAAATTAAAGTAGTGCTTTTGAGATCTCTACCACCGGTTCCGTGCGAGTGACGCAATTGGTAGCCCTATCCGGCGACAGTTCTGGACTATGTATTTCAAACAAGTATTGCAATTTACATCAGAATCAATAAAATCGATGTTCAACTTACTGTTTGATATCCAGCCAACTTGTCGGTTAGAAGTGAGACGACAGATGCGAAGTAAAACTTTATACAGATAAAATAGGAAGATAGATACACGCGGAATTCTCACGTTTACTCAGAGGTGTTTCTTGACGGAAAATGTTCGTTAGGGTATAGTTCGGTGAAAGGTTTGAAAGTTACGCATTCCGTTTTTTTTCCCCATCCATTTTCGAGAAAGACCACGAAACATTTCCGTGCGGCAACTGTGGCAAGTTATCAATTCAAGGATATAGTATGTAACATAAAAATCAAGCCGTTCTGCCCCCCCCCTTCCCCAATTTTCTGAAATAATTCCTAAAATGTCCTCACATTATTTATTTTATATAAAGATGAACTTAGGACCTAAATTTTTTAAGTACGCTTAAAAGGATGAGCAAGACCGAGTCGGACTGAGAATACATTTTCTCATGAAAAATGACTCATTTCTGAACCTTCCCTCCGATTTCTATGACTTGTTCAAAGACTACGTATTCGATCAATTTGTATTTGAACTTATCCTTATACTTAATACCCAATCTAAAAGAGATATAATTTAAAATTTGAAAAAACAAAATAAAATGAAATAAAAGGATCGTATCTCCTATGACACTACTAAAAATGCGCTGCACGTTTTGTTATATGAACCATTTGGGAAGATTCGTTCAGCTAACAATCAGAGTTAGATTTTTTCTCCATGCGTTTTTTTGTATTTCATTCTTCCACCGCAAATAAATTTTTCCCTCCTCCTGCAATTGAAAAATGCACTTCAGAAAAAGCGCATGGATAGACATCTATTTTTGTTTAAGTGGAGGATGTAGAAACGAAGGCATAGCTTTTTGAAGAAAATCCGTGAACATTTCTTGCTGCGAACAAACTTGATGTACTTTACTTGCATATTTCCTTACATAAACTTAGTTGGTGATGAAAAAAAGAAGAATATAAAAAATCCTTGCTGGGAAAGTGAATGCGTAAATGCTTCCTTTGATCAAGCAAAATGATCGTCAAATTCTTATCAATAGAAAAAAGTTGACAAATTTTACTCCGGATAAGAGAAAAACGCCAGAGAAGTAACAAATTTATTTCAAAGTCAAGGGCGTAATAAAGTCGTCGGAAAGATTTTAAATTGCCAAGGGCAGTTCCCCTTGGGAACGCTAAAAAACCATACGGTAGGCCATATTTGTAATTTAATGGATTTAGTTAGTTGTAAGAAATAATGTCTCTTCGGCGTAATAGCTCAATTGTTCATTTGTAAAAAAAAAAAAAAAAAAAAAAAAAAAAAAAAATCGAAGCGTTGCGATGTGCTTTTGTACTACACTGTGTGCAATCAAATTAAGTTGAACAATAACAATCGGGATAAGATTGAACTAGAGCTTACTTAATCTTTTCTTCGATATTCCAAGAAAATCCGTAGTTAAGTGCTTTCATTCACTTCAAAACATTTTTTGTAAAACACTGGAAAAAAAAACCCACATTGGATCTAGAGTCCAGACTCCTGAAAATATTGACAAGAAAAAGGACTCTTGATTCAAGCAGATTTAAGCTTAAATCAAAAGGAAATCCGCTCAAATTAAGAGGCTTGGTTCTTGATTTAAGCTTAAATCTGATTAAATCAAGCGTGTTTTTTCTTGTCGATGTTTTTAAGAGTCTGGACTCTAGATCCAATGTGTTTTTTTTCCAGTGAATGACTGCGCTAACCTGCACAATTTCGTGAAGCTCCTCGTCTTCAATTTTTGTTTACATAGAGACCATGAAAAAGACCATAGAAAAACCATAAGAAAACCAGAGAAAACCATAGAAAAAACCATGCGAGTAAACGTGAGCTCATAGATTTTTCCCTCGGATAAAATAAAATAAAATGATTGTGACATTTTCAAAAAGCAGGGAGCAAACAACAAATTTTGTTCCTCAGCTCCTCATATACAAAAAAAAACCTACGATAAAGTTAAGTGACGTTAATACGTCGTACCTCAGACAAAAGAAAGTAATTAAACACTGAGCGCTAAAAACTTTCTTCAATTATTCTCTTTTTTATTATTATTATTCAATTATTATTATATTTTTTACGAGAAATTGACCCCAACATCTGTCCAAAGTTTTGCTGAATTTTGCTCGCAATCCGTAGGAAAATGTGTGGAATTTTCCATGAAAAATTCCTCACAGTATTCAGGTGAAAAGTAGGAGCTGAGATTTTTAAGTTTACAATTAAGTCCTTTGAAAGTTCCGTTCTTCCGTCTGGTGTACAGTAGGAAATAATATTATTACATTGAAATTGTGCTTACCTAATCTCTTAAGAGGTATTCCAAGAAAATCCTTAACTAAACACTTTCATGTAGTCGAAGAGAGGAACAGTCCGCAATGAGGTGCGTAACCATATCAAATCGAAAAATCTGAAAAGTGAAAACTGGGGCTCCTGAGCACACACTTCACTAATCACATGACGAACACAACAGTCTCGGCGGAAGCGGACCGTAAGGGATGAAAAGACGTACTGGCTACCCCGGAGCTGGGATCGGGCAGCGGCGAAAGGGGCGGGGGATGAAGAGGGATGCGGCGCGGGACCCGGGCCGGGGGTGTCGGGTATCATTCAAAACAGTGTCCATCCCCTCCTTCGAGTGGCCCTCTCCGCCCCTTTTTGATTTGGCCAGCTTTTTTGAGTGTTTTCACTCCTCGCACCCCTTTCTGCACCCCCACCCGCAACTTACCCTCCAGAATCGCGTGTTACTTCACTGAAAAAAAAATCTCGGTGTATTTACTAAGAAAAGGGTAAAATTACCAAGAATTCAGGGTTTTATTTGATCCCAGTTTTTTCTTGGTCAAATTGCCATTTATGGAATCGGTAATTTTACTGAGAAATCTCGGTAAAATTATTAAACTTTCTCGGTAATTTTACTGGACCTTGGTAAAAACGCCAATATTTTTTATCGACGGTGGTGGAATTACCGAGATGAAATGGCAAAGTTACCGGGAATTGATTACCAATAAAAGTGGTATCCTTACCTGGAAAAAAAAATAAAAACAGTTTTTAGGTAAGCTTACCAGTTTATCTTGGTGAAATTACCAATAATTGGTTAAAAAAGTGAGATGGTAAAGGTACCAACGGATTTTGGCAAAAACGCTGCGAATTTTTTTTCAGTGCTCGGTCGCGATTTGCGGGTCATGACATTCAATGATCTGTATAGTGAAATTTACAGAATTTGAAGAGTGGAAAGGCAAAGTTGGTGAGGGTATTTTCTGCATACTCCTTCCAATACATTTCCGCAAGAAGCATCACTTACCTCTATACGATTAATGCATGTTGTTCCTTTGCGTAAAATATAACGTAAAAGATTTCCTTATGGAACTTTCTTCGGATATTTTCTCTGAATGTTTGTTGTAATGTTTTAATCGGTGGTTTCTATTTTTAGTTCACGATAGATGTCTATTAAAAGATTGAAAGAGCTGAGAGCTGGAGTCTGGGCTTACATCACATGTAATCATGGAGGGCGTTCAAGGCTGCCTTGCGTAACGCTAAAATGAGCGCAGATCGCTGATTTTACGAAAATCTAGGATGAATAACCAACGCAAGGTGGCAATTTTTCATCCGAACTTCATCAGAAAACGCTAAGTGGGGGGAGAAAGTGGTCGAACCTACGCTAAATGGATTGCATGGAGGGTCCCTCTCCGTCTTAGGTTTGCCATCAGTGTTACGCAAAACTGTCGTGATAGCGAAGAGAGCAGTAAGTGTCAAATTTTCAAAATCGAGTTTCCTTCAAATTTCGTCTAACCTTTTCCAGATGAAATCACTGAAATAGCTGAAACAGCAAAATTCATCTTTAATGTATGAAAATGAGACATACAAGAAAGGCGTAAGTGCGCAAAAAATGACGTAGTTTCAGGCACAACAGCAGTAAGTAACATCATTCCTCCAGAGAGCCAATGAAAGCAGTGTTTTTAACAGTGCCGCCCTCTTCTGCCAATTTCCTTAACTTGAAAATGTGTTTGTTGTGTATCCATAACGCAACCACGAAAGTACGCATGAGATAGCACTTACGGCTGTCTTGCCTAACACTAGCCTAACATGAAAATTAATAACGATAAACGAAAAAAAATTTAAAAAACTCTTTGAATGTAATTGGAAACAAATCGGTCGATTTTTAATCATTCAAACGATTTCAGAAAAAAGAAAGTAATTTGAAACAGAACAATTCCTTGCGAAAAGCATCAACAATAATACGCCAGCCTCCATCACCATGTATGCATTGAATAACGTTCCTTCCTCGCAATTGTTGTTAAGGGTGGCATTGGAATGGGGAGGTGGTTAAAAAATGTGGTGATTATTTTAAGGGTTACAAAGCAATTTTAAAGGAGACTTAAAGCTGTTAACACATAGGATTACCTAGCCTCTACATAGAAACGTTAAGAGCTTGTTTTCATCGTGTTTCCAATATCAAAGACGCAAAGTCACCGGCCGAATCCCCCCCCCCCNCCCTTCGGGGGATTATTTTCGATGGAGGGATAAATTCATTTTTCTTGTTCGAAATATACTGAAACAGAAATATTAGAAAGATATGGAACTTCTGGATCGAAGGGAAGAGAAACATGAAAAAGTCGAAGTCGAGACCGAACGGCTCATTTCGCCTTCAGTTTGGATGATACTTCAAGCACGTCCGTAAAGCACGAATAGTTGTATTAAAGAGTCGCGTGAGTTCGGTAGCCTTGCTCCGGTATCATCTCTTGATTTTTCACGTCTCAACGGTATTTTTTCGCAAATGACGCTCGCATTGATTGTGTCGTGAACTTGAGGAAACGTATACATGGATTGCATTTTGCAAAAAGGAACCACTAGCATTGCAATGATGCTAAGATTGTGCAACTTCATCTTTTGCAATAAAATTGCGGAAATTGTGAAAAGCTATGAGATTTAGATGGTAATTTTTGTCTTAAATTTACAGTTTCTAGCGAGTAAAATAGAAACTATGAATGGATAATCGGGTTTTTCCTCCAAGACAAAAGAAGTTGCACAATCTTAGCAACATTGCAATGCTAGTGGTTCCTTTTTGCAAAATGCAATCCACATGATAAAGTTTACCCGGATATCGGGAATAGTTGTTTCGTTTTGACCGAGAGAGGTCAGCTCTAAGCGTAAAACCTCGTGAAGCTCTCGATGCATTTTTCGGAAAATTAATTTCTGGAGAGGACTCAGATTTTACCGCTGTCCCGTAAAATTGGGAGTCATTTTTCACGTGTTCCCTCTCACGAATGCCTCGGCTACTGTGAGGTTTTCTGCCGCGCTAAGGAAAAACGCCGTATAAACTTTCAGGCGTCGCCAAATTCCGATTGATAAAACGCGCCTTCCGGGTAAGCATATGAATATTTTTCGTCCAAGTTTCCAGATAATGTTGTTCACAATTTCACCCAAAGTTACTGAAAATTTCAAAAAAAAATATCCATAACTTTCCTCAAAAATGAACATTTTACTAAAGGAAATTTGGCAAATCTCGAATGTTCATACGGCGTTTTTCTCCATCACGGCAGATATGGAAATAGAACAGGAGAGGATACGCGTTGACGACGGCGCAGTGATACAACTATTCGAGCTTGATGGACGTCCGTGCTGCATCTGGAAAATTGAAGGCGCGAGGCGTGTACTGCACACATGCTCCGCTGCACCTCGAGTTATTTGGGATTAATTCGATTGATTTTACTAAAGGAAATTTGGCAAATCTCGAATGTTCATACGGCGTTCCTCCTTAAGCACGGCAGTTTTGCGGAAATAGGGAGCCGATGCGATGGGAGCATCTCTGCTCGGACGGAAGCTGATAAATTCTCACACGATTGACAACATAATATAAAATAACACCATAATTTATGTTCTGTCGAAAAATAAGCCAGCCCAGTGTCGGGGAGGGACTGCCGTATGTGAACTTTGACAATGCGCTGACCACCGATTTCGGTTGGGGTCAATTGTGTTTTCTGTTTTAGAGCGGTGACCCCTCTCATCGCTTGCCCCGCGGCCATTGTCCGCCGATTAAAGTCGCCCCGAACCGGTGACCGAGTCAAATTCATTAGATTGGCCCAGAACAAAACGGGGCTAGCACTTGCGAATCACTGTTGCCAAAGGCCAATTTCTTTTCTTTTAACTTAAAAATTGAAACTCCTGTGTGAGCTGAGAACGAGAAATCCTTAAATTTAAGAAGAGTTCTTGGGAGAATCCTTTAATTTAAAAAATGGATGAATGTAAAGTAAATTTTGAAACAGGATGTGCTGATTTCATAGCGAAAAGTTACTTTTACAAACGAGTACGTTGAGTACTCACTGAAATTGGATTTGCGGCATATCGGTTGGGCAAGCATGGCCGAGAATCACACTGCAATGATTAGCAGAGCCTCATAGTCAACATTACCAAAATTAATTTAACAGAACTGTCCACATACGAAATTTTCATTTCCAATAGTCTCGCCCTCTAAAAAATACTGCGATTATGTAAAGTATTTAAATGCATAAGGTTAAAATCATCTTCATTAAATTGATTCTGCAAAAAAGGTCTCTAGTGCACATCATTTATCATCTGTGCAGATCACCATATGTACATGGTATGCTTCAATGCTGTAGTTGACGTCACTAAACAAGGTACATCCAGAAATTTCCAACGTGCAAAAATGACAGACGGTAAAATTCCTGTAGGTACAAGATCCCGAGATAATAATTGCGAATTACTCATTGTCAGTGCGGAGGTCCACGGAGTATTTCAATGAAATCGTGCGGCATTTTAGTCAATCGACACCAGAAAACAAATTGAATGAGCTGCAGATCTACCTCGTGTTCCTTAGATTACCTAATATTTTTGCAATGCCAATCTGCATGTCATTTCTTAGCAATTCTTAGCAACTTTTTTTTAGCACTCTATTTGCACGATTCTCCTGAAACTATTCACAAGTAAAAACCAGTATTTTATAATAATTAAATAAACTAATAATACAATATAATGGTGATGAACCGATGAGCTCTGATGAGTGAATCTTCTGCTTCCTTTAAGTGTCCATTCCTAAACGTGGTCTTTGACTGAAATGAGTCGGGTTTCGTTACGATGGAGGATGCTGTAGGTACACTAAAAAACGATACAGTAGCCTATTGTGGCAACACTGCTTCAGTCTCTGTGAAAATGCCGCTCCAAGCAGTAATTTTTTCCCTTTTCGATTGTAAGGGGAAGGAAAAATAAATCTTAAATCGGGCCTTTGTCCTGCGGAAATATTGATTTTAGCCTCGAAAACTGCTCAGTGATTATAAATTAGTGCGCGTTTTATAACGAAACTGAATAATGTAATGGTCGAGAAAAGATTCAGCCCATTAAAACCTGCTGCCCAATGAACGTGGTCAGTGCCTTTGTTTGGGGTCAAAGCTTAGAGGTCGCAATGTCAGGGGGTAAGGGTCGCTCTATTCTTTGTACTAGGGTTCTTTATTATGACCAATAATATAAGTCTCAGTGCAGAATATTTGACAGAGTAGTAATTTTCTTCCGGGCTTTTCGTCAACGGATGCCAAAATTCAATGGAAACCATAAAAAATTGGAAGCTAGAGTCCCAGCAGCTCATTGCTAGTTGCTTCCTGAATTTTTCATGTCAAAAAGGAGAACATGAAAACTGTAGAAACTTTCAGAATTTTAGAACAGAGGAAAAATTTACATGTGCAATGAAACTGACTTATTGTTGGCTGTACATATATGCGAAAGTGCACGACGAGTGTGAGGAAACCAAGAATGACAATTGGATTTACTTTAAGGACAACTGGAAGCCTTCTACAGGAAATATTCAATGGAGGTCCCTTTCGAATCATGAAGAAACTGTTCTAAGTGTATTCAATTACTTTGCAGAAATTGATGGAAAATCTTTCAAAAATTTTCCAAATATGTTGAATGCACAAATTCGGAAGTATTCTTTGCTGAAAGTAAAAAAAATAAACCTAGATATAAACTGGGAGGGGAGGGGTATGGAACACCCGCCAATTTGAGTATTTTGGGGTTTCCATGATCCAGATTCTCCATCAATTTCTGCCGAGTAATTACGTTTTTTTTTTTGTTTTTTTTTTTTTTACTTTCAGAAAAGAATAGTTTGGAATTGTTTCATTCAATAGATCTGGAAAATTTTTGAAATTTAAATCTACTTGCGCACTCTATATATTGGGAAAAATACTAACTGAATGAACACGGTGTTTCCATTTTTTTTAAGACTTTATATCAAAAGACATTATCATCCCCGGCGAGTGTTTTTTTCCCCACTATTAAGAATACCTATCTATGGGGGCAGATGATACTATTTTCAGTTCTGGAGGGGGGGGGGCGGTGGCGGGGTGGCCCCTCTGTCCTTCAAACGCCCATGTGGACCTTTAGGAAACGAATCAGATAAAAACAGCGACTCCTCAAATTTTTTTCGAGGCGATATTTTTTCTGAAAACCGGAAATGTTATGATTATTTCAGATTGCATGCATTTACATTTAAGCAAATGATATTGTACCTAACTAACTCCTCCAGGAGGCTCTTATACAAAGAAACGAATTTATCCTAGAGGGAAAATGATCCAGCCTTTGTACAATCGCACTATGAGACGCGATGTTACGCTCACTCAGACCAGATTCGGTTTTGTTGACCACTTACTAGTTTCATCACTGACCACCAGAGCGCTGTGTTGCATCATTCCTATCTACGACTTAAGAAATTCTTTCACTGAACATTCTTTAATCCTTTGGATAAGAGAGTAAGGATTTGTTCGACTCACGCAGAAATGTTGATTTCAATATCGCAAGGTCAAACGTATCCCATGTGCTGTAGAGTTTTAGATGTTTTCGTTCTTAGATTGATGCTCTCATGCATTGACTGAACGTGGAATACATCCGGATCAAATAAGTGGTGCCCTTACACTTGTGGTCTTACTTATCTCACCTCACCCGCTAAATGTTCTTGTACACCTTCAGCACACATCGGTGAGAAACCATTCAATCGCGACAATTATTGATCCGATACGTAATGAAATGTGCGATCTCGGAAATGGGGGATAGACAAGAATCATGACCACCACACAGTTTCACGTAGCTCCTTATCTTACGTTTGGTCCTCAGTCATTAAATTGCACAGTAATCAGTGTGAACTAGATATGGCACACGTCAAGTTTTTTTCAATAAAAAATTTTTAAAAATCTTAAAATTTTTTTGTTGCAACATCCGCACCTCGAAAATTTCGGTAGCTACATAACCTAAATTTGCGATCCCAACTGCCGGAATTCGGCACAATTGCTAGAGGTTCAACCTCGCCTACCGAAAATTTGGCAGTCCTACCTAAAGTCAGTTGGGACCGCAAATCTCAGCCACAGCTGCCAAAATTTTTGGGGTGTGGATACTGCCACAAATGTCTTTACCGTGTACCCAATCAAATCCCAGGGGCGTCATTTCCATGACATTATAGATAAAATGGGGGAGGGGTGTTCTAGGGAAGCAAATTTCGCGTGAGTGTGGAGATTTATAAGACATTCGCCCGGACAAAATGGCCCGAAATTTATATTTACTTGAATTTACCCCCAAAAAACGTTATTTAAGTGATTCCAACAAGTGGCTGTCCTGTCCCTATCACCAAAGGCAGATCCAGCAATTTGACAACTCCGGATTCCGTTCATTTGAACCTATACTAAATGATCGATTCTTGTTGGAGCACCTGACTCCTTCAAGAAGCGATACATTTCCATAGGTTTTGATGGGGAGAAGACAATGTTGCCAATTTGCTGGATCCGTCAATGCCCATCACCCAAATTAATCACCAAGATTATCGTGAAAAAATTCATTTAGTTAGATAGGAATGGGACGAAGAGCGAATAGGAAGGGCTCCGCTACGTGCGTGCTACAAAATACGCCCTAAAATAAAAAAAGAAAGGAACGATCCAGCTTTTTTTCCCTTTCATTAGACACCTCTGGAGGAGTGAAGGGTCTTTTGCGTGCTGTTCTTGTGTATAAAATCAACATGAAAAAAAATCCCTCTTGATTGGCGCGTGGCCCCATTCATAATTATTCATTGTTACTCACCTGTTGGCGGGAGCCGAGAGGGAAAGAGGGTAACAAGTGAGAGTGCGCGGATGGAAGGGTGCCGGAGCCTTTTTTATCCGCTCCTGGATAATGCGTACACGCGCGGGGCACTCATCTTTGAGTCCTCCCCTCTTGCTCCGGGGAGGATTCATAAAAAAGTCACAACAAAATGGCGCTGTCGTCGCGGTGCCGGTGGCGCATCGATTGGGCGAGCGTGCTCCGCCGAGTGGAAGAAGGGATTTCGTATCCCTGAATAAGAGCCTCGTCTCCAACATTTGCTATCTTCCGCTTCTCTTACGTCTTACATCCACCAGAAAAGTGTCTGTTTTTTCCGGATATCCGCCAACGAAGCACTACTTTTCCGTAGGAGGGACAATTTATTTTATTTCTTTTTTTTTGTTTTTAGTATGTGTCGCATTAGGTGGTTTTGATATTTCCAAAGAAACACCCAGATCCGTAGTAACGTTTTATCTAACAACAAAATTGCACAATAAAAATTTGAAAAAAATTTGGAAGAGCTTTGTGAAATAGGAGGGACAACTTTTTTGACCCTAAAAATGGGTCGAGAATTTCTATCCGGCAAATTTGGCTTTTCGCTTTGACGCCGTGACTAGGAAGAACGCCGTATGAGCCTCCAGACGTTGTCATAACTCCTTCAATCAAAAACGAATTTACTGGGAAAAATGTAAACATTTGGACAATTTTTTGGACATTTTTATCGTAATTTAATCTAAAATTTCTGAAGATTTCCAGATAATTTTCTTCAAAAATACCTGTTTTATCCGGTGAAATTTGGCAACTCTCGAATGTTGTGAGTGTGTTGAGTGTTTGGTTTATATTTGACATTGTTTTACAATATGACAGCAGTATTTGATGTCTAATGTTAGGCACCCTCGTTTTTCACTCCCCCCCCCCCCCCCCAAATAGCGACCTGATCGAAGCATTTTAGAAAATTTAATCATGAATGGAATGGCGCCTGATGGAATTTTGATGCATTACTGGAAAATGCAGTGTCAGTCTGGCTCGGAAATTCTTCGGGGTGTTGATACGTTTTTGAGGCCCCTCATCTCAAGTGGATGCCCCCCTAACTAACCTAAAGTTATCCTTTATGTGAATTTTTCTACAATGTGAACGTTTTCTTATGTGAAGTTTTGGGCCCTGCGTGTCCGAGCCACTCGTCAGAATTTCTGGGGTGCTATATAGCATCTTAGCACCCCTGGTCATACCGCTCCTGAATGTACGCAATAACTTATTCAATGCTGTAGAAAAGCAAGCAACTTTCCACTCAAAGTTGAAGAGCAGCAAATACGTTGAAAAACTAGCTATGTTTTAGTGAAACAGGAAAAGATCCAACTTTTATCGCCGAGCTATCGCGTTGCACCCTTAGTATTCAACGCAAGTTTAAAACTGAGGCAGAGTCTTGAAGTAATGATAATCAAAAGTCAAATGTGCCACCGAAGGACTATTTTTCAGTAATTTGAATTTTAGGGCCAAAACAGCCCCTAATAGACATCCGTCCCATGGCAACAACATTTTTCATATTTTTTGCTCCAGCACGAAGAAAGGAAAAACATTCCATAACTGTAAATAAACTCGCCTCGTTCTGCACTCCGCTATCCTCGTTTTCCCATCATGCACCCAGAAAAATGTTTCATATTTTTTCTCATATCCACCACACCATTAAAACTACTGCTATGAAAAAAGAAGACGGAAAAAAAGAATAACCGTCAAAAGAGGTCACTGAGCCGACTTTTTTGAGTTTTGCGGACTGTATTAGACCTAACCAATATTTTAACTTTCAAACTTGTTAAATAAGCCATTTAATGTTTTTCTTGTTTACTAACACCGAATTAATAGCTGAAAAAGATTAAAATATAATTGAAAAAATATACATCCATAAAATTTTTTAGTCTTGACCATCGATTTTGGAGTCGGTTCAAGAAGCTGAAAACTTTGGAAATATTTGCCCGTGGCCGAGAGTCCTTTGAAAAATAGCGAGAGACTGCGCGTGCAGCCAAGAAGAATATCGCTTAGAATTGAGAGAAATAATGAAAACGAATGAAATGTGGATATTTACGGAAATAAGTAAAAAATTACTGACTTGCAGATTGGTAATTAGCAAGCGTGGGATCGAATGTTATTCCACATTCGTTGTTTGATAATCGAGCGGATTAGAGGCTCCATTCATGAAAAATAGTAACATTCATCGAGAAATCGATGCACTTACAAGATGACAGTAACGCCTTGATACAACTATTCGCACTCTATGAACAGGCGTGTTGCGTATGAATATATGGAAGGCGCTCCAATTACTTTTGTGTTTAAAGCAGAGACGCATCAGCATACAGCGCGCCTTTACAAATGCGTGGCAAGATGAAATCCTTTGATAAAAAGAAGGCAAGGGAACATAGATGGATATTTTCCCATATTTGCACACATTTGTATGCTACACACCACCGCTCTTACAAAGTTATGGCAGCGTGTTGTTGCGAGCACTGCTTCATGGGCTAGAATGACCGGAGCGCCATCAATTTTGAGTATATGCAATACGGATGTCCTTAGAGCGCGATTAGTTGCATTAAGGCGTTATTACCGATATCATCGAATATAACACGACGGCTCTTCACCTCGAGTTAGGTTAGGTTAGGTTATACGGAGAAAAAAGTTCAATTCACATGGAGCAATCACCCGAACATCAACTTTTTCAGTTCAGGTGACCGAACTTTGGTTCTTATGACTTCGGTTGCAGAAACGAAAATGTTCGGTGTTCAATTAGAATCGAATTTTTCTTCTCAACGTACTATAAACATTCTACGTTGAAATTCAGTTGTCATTTTTTGGCGAAATATGGAATTTGTCGTTTACGTTTCTTACCTTTCAACGCACGACATACTCTTTCAATCATATTGCTCTAGTCTTCGTGATTTTTATGCTCGCTTATTGTTAATACATCGAAAACCGTGGTGAAGGAGTCTATAAAAATGAATGCAGAAATATTTTTCCATTCCCAAATTTTTTTACCAACGAATAGGTTTGGAGCATGTTTTTTGAGGGTCTACATAACGTCAATATTACTGTTATTATAGACCGCGGAGGAAGAAAGAACTTCGAAGGGCATAAACAATATTGATCATAAGAATTTAAGGGCAAAGAGAGAAAAATGCGACTCAAGAGGGGGAGAGGAAAAGGGAAAAGGAAGAAAAAGAAGCATTAAAGGCGCTTTTCCTGAAGGTAGATTGAATGTTTTGAAGATGGCGTGTAAGAGAGTTATGTTGAGTGGAAGGGACAATGTATACTTTCGGGCACTGAAGGGAAAAAATTATTGTCGGGAGAGAAAAAAATATCTATATTTTTTCCTCCTCCCTTTTTTCCCTCGTCGTGATAAACCCACTTTCCAACCTCCCCCTTCGGATTCTCCTGCGCGCCACCCCCGGAGCTCGCGGACGGTTGCTTAGCAACGCCCTTCGAGGGATGGTATTTATCACTTCCGCCGCTTTCCAATCGAACCCTTAAAAAATGGGACGGGAGGAAAAAACTGAGCGAGGGAGAGGGAAAATGTTATCAACTTTCGTAGGCTTGATGGGAATGGGGCTGGAATTACTTTATCTCAGCTTTTTCCTTGCTTCTCTATCTCTCTGTCTCTCTCTCCCTCTCTCCTGGGTTTCCTCGAAATAAGTCCATTTTTGATTCAATCTCCCTCCTCCCCTCTCACCCGGTTTTCCCTCTACTCACCCTCGCAAACTCCGTCACTCCCTTATTTTCCTTTTATTTTCATCGCATTTATTTTCTAAAGTAGTTCGCCTCGAGGGGAGATTTTTAGAAAATCTTTTCCTCTCTCCTGTGAACTTAAGCTGAGGCCGCTGCTCTTCAACCGCTCATTCAGCCCAAAGGCATGAAACATGGCCCCCATTTTACCTACTTTACTCTTTCCAAAATTACACGTATTTTACCTGATTTAATAAAAAACAATAAATCAATTTTTAACACTCAAATTCTCAATTTCCCATTGTTTTTAGGTGCTACTGTTAAAAACTGAGTTTAATAAAAAGAATATTCGGAGACAACTTTTGTTCGTAGGTAAGCTAACCAGGCCCGCCACATCCCATCTCTGGCCCTGCTACCAGTTTTAAGGTCCGGGCCCCATGACTGCCACCAACTCCTGCCCCCCTTCACCACCAGAAAAATAATTTATAATATTATGAAATGTAATAAGGTTAGAATAAAGATATAAAGAATATAAATGATCATCACATTTAAGGAGAGAAGTTTATTCGCATTCTAATAACAATGATTTGAGATATTAGCGGACTTCTGACCCAAGTCGAAAGGGACAAGCCGTGAGGCATCCTTGCTTCAGCTATACTCGGCTGCCGATCACCGCAATCATTCTAAGCTCCTTCATCTCGTTAAGTATGCAATTTGATTTACAGGGAGTTAAAATATTTTCTGCGAGTCCAAGTAAACGTCCACAGCCACCGACCTTTCAGGGCAAGGAACTCTTGATTTTATCATACCATATGTTCATAATTCGAACAAATTCACTGACTTTTGAACTTGTGAAGTTGTGGATGAAGCGTTGATGGAAACGTCTGGATGCAACTATATACCAGCTCTACCAACGTCTGCGTTGCATATACAAAAAGATGAAGGCGCGTGGATGCATCTTGAATTTACAGCAAATCGCGCTGCGCAAAATAGCTGTAACGCGCTATTATACTGCGCCCGTGAGCGCTATGATAGTGCAATAAAGTCCACATAACTCTTTTTTAAAATTTGGAAATGGTGAACGGGTTTTTAAGATTGGAAAAGTGTGAAAACTCATCTGGCAGCGTCATTACTCACAGAAATTAATCAGGTGAAAATGTTTGCCGCACTGGGAAAAAAAACACATCGGATCTAGAGTCCAGACTCTTAAATACATCGACAAGAAAAAATACTCTTGATTCAATCAGATTTAAGCTTAGATCAAGGACCAAGCCTCTTAATTTGAGCGGATTTTCTTTTGACTTAAGCTTAAATCTGATTGAATCAATAGTCCTTTTCCTTGTCAATGTTTTCAAGAGTCTGGACTATAGATCCAATGTGGGTTTT
This sequence comes from Bemisia tabaci, assembly GCF_001854935.1. Taxonomy (NCBI): domain Eukaryota; kingdom Metazoa; phylum Arthropoda; class Insecta; order Hemiptera; family Aleyrodidae; genus Bemisia; species Bemisia tabaci. Next base: position 899,412 of record NW_017547112.1, on the reverse strand, counting down.
TTTTCCAGTGCGTCCTGAGCGAGTTAATATTACGGCCCGTGTCCTGAATAAAACTGCAGTTCCAAGGGAAAAATTGAAAAATCTTTCCAAATGTACAGTCTGAGAATGGACATTTATAGGAGATCATTTTCATACTACCTATAGATAATTTTGTTTCTTGAGGTATTTTGGGAGCATTAATCGAAATGTCGAAGAGAATTAGTCAAATCAGGCATTTTATCAAATGCCTAGGCCGGTAGTCAAATTTTGAAAGTTTATGGAACTCTGCAAATTTATGGCGAGGAATTCACGGATTTTCAATATTTTGGGGAAAATATCTCCTCAAATCCGCGAACTCTTCTATGTCCTTCCTTTTTACATGCCTTTAGTACATTTAAATGTTAAAATTTTAAAAATTCTACGTTTTATGACGTGCTGAAAATTTTATAATAAATGTGCATTCAGGACCTTAAAATCGTTTAAAATACTATTGTATGCTGCATGTTTTTACAGAGAATTCTTATTTACAGGAGCAACGAATTATTTTGTCTGAAAGTAGTGTAATAATCGAAATTTCAATCTAAGTAAGAATATTTGACTATTTTCCTATAGGCATTTGATATAGGCAAAGTGCCCGATTTTACTATTCGCCTTCGACAGATATAATAAAATGAGTCGGCAATGGGTCAGTTGCGCTGGTCACAGAATCGTGTTTCGATGCTTGATTTTTGTAGATTAGGTTAAAATAATGAGATCTGCCCAAACAGCAACTCTATACGTTCAATATTAACCGAAATATCACGCTTTGAAAAATTCGGTTTATGACGTCATCCACCGCGGTAGTAACACCTTTGGGATATTCCAACTTGCTTTCGTCATCCAATGAAACACACTTTTGCACTGGTTCTCAACGTGAAACTTGGGTAAAAGCAAGGTGGAAGAGACTAAGGGTGGGTGTCATTAGGACCGCGGTGGATGACGTCATAAACCGATTTTTTCAAAGCGCGATATCTCGGTTAATATTGAACGCAGAAAGTTGTTGCTTAGGTAAATTTTATTATTTTAAGATGATCTATAAAAATTAAGCACCAAAACACGATTCTGTGACCAGCGCAACTATCCCATTGTCTACTTTGAGCGACATTAGCGATTCCAATTGAGAAAAAAACAGTGTTTGCATCCTGAGGATTGTTTACTCCGTGACGTAGCTGGTTGATAAACATCTCGTCGATATTCCACCAAAATCCGGAATTTCGAAACATGAAAAACGGTCCATTATGTCCGATTTTTTTGCTTAAATCAACTCATGATACAATTTCAGGTAGGGTAGGACTTTTTTCTATAAACTACACCATTTCCAAGAAAATCGATGATGAAAATCCGTACCGATCTACGTCATCAAAAAAATCCAAGTTGCCCGAAATGCAAACACCTCCTTTTCTTTCTCTATGAGCGATTCCTATCCATGGCGAGAGGCGGATAGGCCAAAAAACTGAGACAAACCAAAATAACAGGGGAAGAAACATTAAAAATACTGAGAAGGATCCTATAAAATACAGTTCGCTGATTCTTTGTAGACGTTTAGTCTTTGGTGGGATATGGAAAAAAGTCAAAACTTGCCGGAGTTGTCAGCTTAGACCGGAAAAGTGGTATTATCAGCCTCCGATGAATGAATCCTCGGTAAAATTTCTTGTACGACGAACAGCTAGCCCTAAATGTCCGCACCGTGAACAAAAGAGGTGATGTATCACTGGGAGGAGCATTCTGGACCTTTGACTCCACTACCTTTTCTATGCTCCGTCTTTTTTCCAGTTTTTTCTTCCTCCTTTTTTAACGAGGCAAAAAGTTACACAATTCCTCTCCTAGCTTCTCCGCCGTTTCTCCTGAAGAGATAGAGATATATTACTGAGGTTTCCTATCGTGTCAGATTTTTTACAACTCTCGCTTTTGCGCTGCGAGGTGATTCATCTCTCACTGAGACGGAGGATAAAACGCGGTCAGGTGGAGTTTTTTACTTTACGTTTTCGGTTCATTTTTTACGGCGAATTCTGATAGTCTCAGATGCTTGAACGATCTGTGTGCCGAACGAGCGATGAACGCTTTGTGCCAAGAGGGTGCATCATCCATTGACAACTCTGAATTTCGGGGAATTGTTACTCGATACAGGAGGATGAAGTTTGAAATGAAGTATGGAAAAATACCACACACCATCTACTTCCCGAACTAATATTTATATCGTACCAACCTGTGTAGTTCGTGTACATCTTCTTCATTTTTCTGGTCCCGACCAGGATAAATTCATTGGCGGATCAGTGTCTTTTCTCCATTTAAACCTATGGAAATGTATCGATTCTTGGAGGAGCCAGGTGCTCCGACAATATGAAAATAAATAAATATTATTATAAATAATAAATGAGCAGTCACTATTAGCGATATTCGCGAACCGGAAACAACGTTACTGAGTCGATGGACGCATGAAAAGCCTTCACGTGTGTAGGCAGGCTGTTATTCCACCCAGTGCTCCGTAAAATATTTGGATAAAATAATTATTAAATATTTTGAAAAATGTGCGAAAACGAGCCACCCTAGTGGAGGTGCAGCATCAATCGCTGAGTCTATATTGTACCACCACCGGCCAACCAGAAGCGCGAAACCTGACTTAAGTGCAGTACTGCCCTTAAGTCCGGTTTTGCGTCTCTGGTTGGCCGGTGATGGTGTGATTTGGACTCAGCGATTGATGCGGCACCTACTAAGGTGGCTCGTTTCGCACATTTTTCAAAATATTTAATAATTTTTTTCTCAAATATTTTACGGATCATTGGGTGCAGTCGAGACTCGCTTTAAACTCAGGTAACGGTGGAAGAACTAACCAAATTCGGACTCAGCGGCACTCGGCGATGCAGCGGTGCAGTGTCTTTCTTCCTTATTAAGACACTTGGAGTGTCGGTCGAGGGTGACACGCGCGGCACGTGGTCAGACGCGGGGTCGGGGTCGCTGCCGCTGCGCTGCTTCCAAAAATACTGCTCCAGCTGAACATTTCAGCCGCCCGGAGCGGGGCCGGGGCCGGGGCCGAAAAAAACGTCCTAGACAAGCTGCCAAGGGTGAAGGGTAGCGGACTTCCGGCCGGAGACGGGGGTCGAGGGTTATGACCCCTCTCTCCGCCCGCGCCCTCCACGTCGACAAGCACCGCTTAGTTCTAGTTCTCGACCTTGTCGTGTCTCAGGAAGTCGAGATTTAGCATTCAGCAACCCTGCCAGCATTAATAATCCACGCATCCTTAACATACGTTAATGAGGGAGGGGGTGCTAATGAATGATATACCCTGTTTTTTTCCTCTCTCTCTCTCGCTTGCTCCCTCTCTCTTCCTCTCCCTGTTTTTCCTTCCTCGGAAAAAAGGGATGCTGCGACAGGAGGCGCGGTAGAGTGTGAGGAGAAAAAGGGTCGTCTGAAATGCCGAAAATGTGAAAAGCAAAAGGTAAGAGTGCGCAGCAAAGGTCACAGTTGTCGTTTTTTGGACTCAACCGTTATTTTCTTGCATTATCAAGTGAATCGATGGTTTTGACCATTTTTCTCGAACTTAAGGGGTAACAAGTACTTTGCAACCAATCCAGTGACAATACTTATAATATGATATCACCAGGGCAGGCTCCATTATTCGACCGTAGGAATAGAAAAATGAATGAACGTGTCCGGGAGATAATGGGCGTTGAGGGGACAACTCTGCCACACTAAGGAAAAATGCCGTATGAGCATTCAGATGTTGCCATATTTCCTTCGATTAACATCTAATTTACTAGGAAAATCGTGAATATTTTGCTTCAATTTTGTCAGGCAATTTTGTTCGCAATTTTATCTAAAATGCCTGAAAATTTGAAGAAAAAATACGCATATTTGTCTTTAGGAATAATTGTTTCATCCGGGACATTTGGCAACTCTCGAATGTTCATACGGCGTTCTTCCTTTGCACGGCAGAACTGTGCACGATATCATGACCACGCTATTGGTATGATATGGGCATCTGCGGAGAATGGCTGATACCAGGTTGCCGAAGAAGGTGTTGGAGTGGGTCCCCCCAGCCCAGGTAGGCGACGGAGAGGGCGTCCAGCCGAACGGTGGTTGGTAGAGGGCATCCGTCAAGAGATGGAGCGATGCCAACTTCCGGAGGATCTCTACCACTACAGATTCCTGTGGCTGGTAGGCGTCGCAGAGCGCCCTAGCGCGCCGTAAAAGCGACTTATATATTTATGCAGAAATAAACTAGGGGAGCGAGAAAGTAAAAATACTCCATGAACTACCCAGAATGTGACGTCTCAGTTTTGATCAGCCTTTATTAACGTGAAAAGCAGCACGGAATCTCCGACGCTCCAAAGAGAGATACATTGCGACATTGCGACTCTCATAAGTTATGGTGACACTAAGCTTTGGCCATTCACAGATATGTGAAATAATCGATTTATATATCGAAGCCGGCTGCCTCATCAGGAATCGATTATTTAAAATACATTTAAATGGAAGAAAAGTCGTGACTTTATCGCGCGCATCGTCGCCCTGATCGAAATACAAGTTTATTTGTAGTTTCACCATCCATGTGCGGGTTGTTCTTGTTCAGGTAATATTTGATCTGAGCGCATGCTTGATCAAACGATGCCCGAGTGATCTCTCTCCACTCTCGCTGCTTTATTTTCTGTCCCTGGGAAGAGACACCGTTATACATGTAAATAAGTGGCAGATTTCATTCTCCTCCGCTCCGAAGAGCAAAAAACGGGAATATGCATACACACGACACGTGCCTGCGAGACTCGTCTTTTGCATGTCGACGGTGGAGCTGCAAAAAAACATCTCTCGGTTTAAAGTTTAAACCGGTGGCACCATGATGTAGCAACACAACCGAGGATGCAGGGGCGGACTGGCTAGGAAGGCTAAGGAGGCGACCGCCTCCCTATCATCTGCTGCGGGGTTCCGAAGGGGCTCCTTCGACGATTTTTCCCTTAGATTTTTACTTCTTTCTCCGTAATTGCATTCTTTTTGAATCCCCTTTAATTTGTTAATACAATTAATGTGCAATTTAAAGCGTAATTTCCCAAATAGCATCTTTCAACTGAAAAATTTCGATATTTTGAGATTAAATTTCCATTTTTAAACGATTATTTGGCGATAAAATCGCTCGGATCATCAACATCTGACAATTATCCTCAATTTTGTCACAATTTTATCTATATGTAATATCGCGTTGGGTAAAATCTAAATTTTATCTCAATTTATCAAGATTTTTTGTTCGATAATATTGCGATGTATCGCCGTCGATAAAACCGCGATTTTATTGCAATTCATAGCAATGTATATGCGATAATGTTGCAATAAATCGACGTTGATAAAATCGCGATACATTCTCCGATCAATCGGAAACACTATACCATTAAGAGTGGTTTTTTTCCGTAAGCAGGTACCATTTTGACTGGGTTTCTCGGTGTACTTTATAGAGTTCTGCCCCGAAATAAATTATCAGTGGCGTGGCGTGCTTTGCGATATATCGATTAATCTGTCATTTAAACCTATGGAAAAGTATCGATAAACAGGGTGTTCGCAGCGAACACCTTAATAATCGATTATTTACCACAGCTTCAAATGGGGAAATATCGATAGATCGAAAAGCACGCCACGCCACTGTAAATTATATCATTTCAACGGAAAATCCTTTCGGTCGGCAACATGGTCGTGCTTGCTTATCACTTTCAGAGAGTACTCACGCAGAGGTTATTTTTAAACGTCGACCCAAGGATCGGAGGGGGCTCAAAGGAGACTTTTTTACACTCCGGAGCTTTTAAAGCGATTTCTTATCCACACCGGATCTATTCCGAACTCCTCGAACGCAGGAAGGAAAGCTCTCGGCGGAAGAGAGGAAATAAATCACCCCTAAAAATAATCCATTTTTATTCTCGTTTTCTTATACCCGCCACATTCTTTTTCCTCTCCTTTTTCCCAAGCTACCTTCGAGGGCTGTTGTTACGCGTCAAGATATCTGATACTCTTTGCCAGGTTTACGCAATAACCGGATGCTCCGAGCGAGGACCGCCTCGCAGCTCTCTACCCAAGTAGCACAGATTGCAATAAGTATTAATTGCATGGTAAAAATATTGCAATTCCACTGAGTGTTGTGTATGTTGCCTAGCTCCTATTTGAAGGGGCCTCATTTATTGAAACTTATTGCAGTAAAATTTAAATAAGTTGCGATTTTTCATTGCATTGCATATTGCCTATCTTTCTGACACATGAAGCTCATTTTGTTGAAAGTTTCAAAACGGCATAAATCGACTAAATGATGTAAAAATATTGCAATTTAGTGGTAAAAAAATTCAATTTCATTGAAATCAAATTGCACTCATGATTTCAATATTTTCGTTGCTCTGTGCTACTTGGATACCTAAGCCTAAGTTCCCTGACCTGAACCTAAAACCTAATTTGAGGGACTAGGACGACAAGCCGCGTGATTGCAGTTTTCGAAAAAATTAAGATATTAGTGATTTCGACTATATATAGGTTCGAAATAAATTCTGTGAAAAATTCACGGGTAAAATCCAATTTTAAAGCATCGAATTGTAAGTTTGATATTTTTCCATCATGAGACGTCATATAATTTAGAAATTTTAAACACGTTTTTCTTGAAATAGCAAAAACTGCACTTATGCGCCTTGTCCTCCAAGCCCCTCAATTCCGAAATTTGTTATAGAAAATTTGAAGACACATGGCGACCTCATCATAAATCACTTGTGTGCCTCCCAACCGCCAACACATCAAAAGGGTCGGCCCGATTTCCGATTAATCACTGGATGACTGGATGCAGTTGTAGAGTCTCACTGGAAAAAAAAAACACATTGGATTTAGAGTCCAGACTCTAATAAACATCGACAAGAAAAAACACTCTTGAATCAATCAGATTTAAGCTTAAAGCAAGAACCAAGCCTCTTAATTTGAGCGGACTTCCTTTTTATTGAAGCTTAAATCTGATTGAATCAAAAGTATTTTTTCTTGTCAATGTTTTCAAGAGTCTAGACTCTAGATCCAATGTGTTTTTTTTCCAGTGTACGCCAAATAAGTTCACACGCGCCTTTAAACGGCGACCAAGGATTGTCTGACACTAGTTTAGCATGGAAAGTAATAAGTGGAAGAATTAAGACGACAGATTTTCTGTCGCACCATAATAGTGCGTAAACTTTTCTAGCATGGACTCTAACTATGACAAAAATGACTATTTTTGATTTCAGAATGCACATAGTGATGCTTTATTTTACCACTTTCAAAATTAGCGGCGCTGGTTTTAAGTTTTAATTTTAATTAGATTTCAACTTCATTTTCCTTTAAGTATTTTACACGCGCAAAATAGCCGGTGCTGATGATAGAATCTTCTGTGCACGGGGCTTCCAGCACTTTTTTTGTTGAACTTACAGAACTTTTCTGTTGTGAGAGCAGAACTTCGGTGGTAAGTACAGAGTACTCTGTCCTCATAATGGGAACTTCTGTAACTGTTACAAAGAAAGATCAGGAGCCCTGAGAACATACCCACAGGGCTCCTGATCATTCTTTGTCTCTCTGATCTTTGCGTAGTTTTGCGCAAAACTATTTTTTTTTTTCTTTTTTTTTTTTTTTTTTTTTTTTTTTTTTCTTTTTCTTTTTTTTTTCTTTTTTTTTCAGTTTATCTGGCCTGTTTGTCATTCTTGGAATAATCGCTTTTTATTTTTTTTTCATGACAGAACAATTTTGATGTTTGCTGAGGGTGCCAGAACATTCCTCTAGAGAGTGAGATCGTCGGTAACGACCCTCGAGCGCTTTAGTGAAGGAAACAGTGGCGTGGCGTGAGGGATCGATTATCGATATCTCGCCATTTGAAGCTATGGTAAAGAATCGATTACTAAGGTGTTCGCTGCGAACACCCCGATAATCGATCTTTTTTCATAGGTTTGAGTGGCGAATCAATCGATATATCGCAAAGCACGCCACGCCACTGGAAGGAAGATTAATCAGTGGGAACAGGAGAGCAAAACTGCGTGGATACGTCCGTGCTTTGCGGTAACTTTGTTTGCCTATCGTGCGATTTGAAGGAAATTTCTCTCATCTACTTTTTATGGGTTGGTAATTGAGTTGATGATGCAGTTGGGTTCAGCCCTATTATGAGTTATGACAGTCATATAGGATTATTTTATCACCCATCACTTTCAGTATGGTATCAGATCATCCAATTTTCCTTTCATTTGGCTTAGGTACTGTTCTTCGATATTGTAACCGACGCTTTGAATGTGCTTCACGAATTACTTGAAATCGTTATGACTCCATTGTTTACCCTCAAACTAGGAGCTTCTTAGGACCAAGAATTTTTTGTTTTATTCATTTTTTTTTATTTTTATGCAGTTTATTTTGCTTCTATTCCTGTTTATTTAGAGACTTAGGAATCTACAGACATCTATAGACATGAGTTTTAACATAGAGATATTTTATTTTCAGTAGACATCAAGGAGATTTTGGCATGGCTTTCAAATTTTCAGGGATTAAGGCCGAGTAGAATCTGTTTCTGCAGATCCACGCGTCAGTTCCGAACAAGATATTCGTAGAGAGGAAATAAATTGGCTGACGAGCGAATTGCGTCTGAAATCTGTTAATGCTGATCCCACGACATACGATCCGCAAATCATTTGTCGTTTTATAAGAAAGAAGCAGCAAGTTACAATATCTTCATGGCTCGAAATGTGCTTGTCATGCCGACTGTTATCATTAGAAGGAAATGAAGAGGGAGATTGGGATAAAGGGGGGAGGGATAGAGACAGACGAAAGAACCATGTAGGTATTTGCATGCTCATATCACCTTAAATTTGTTCCTTTCCTCTCCTCCTTTCTCTCATTTAAGAACACTTTATTTATACATTACATCACCGTGAGTAGGCGTTAGTATTCCTATCCAGGAACGGAGGGAAGCACATTTTTATTTTTTAAGAGTCCAAGAAAGATTTGAGGTATACGTCTTTTCCTTGTTAATTTTTCGGACGTTCAATTATATTTCTTGGATTTACAATTCCATTTTATATCAACTGTATTATTAATCTCATTTTCTCGAAGTTCTCATCCACCCCAGCATCACCTTGAGGCATAGGATCAGGAAATCTGAGATAAAAGTAAAGCGAAATTTCAACTTGGCATAGCTGCCTCCTACACTAGCTCTCTTTGGGTTCCCCGTAAATTTACGGAAAAACGGTTGATACAATCTGACAGGGCAAAGGGTGGGAATTAATCTCATGCTTCCAGTGGTTATGTTTAATGCAAGAGTTGAACCACCATTTTGTTTCCCTCGATAATACGTAATACTTACCTGCTCTCATCGGAGCGCAGCGCAGCTATCACGCGTTTAGAATGAACGCGGGATAAATCAATGGTGGACCGCGAGTGAGTAGGTGAGGGGGGGGGGCTATTTGCTGATGTTGAGTAAACATCCCCCAAAAGTAGGGTTCGGGAGGTCTCATCTGGAATTTTTTTTTAAAAAAATAGGCCCACCAAGATTTAATTTTTAGCAGTTTTAGCATGCAATTTGTGCATCATTTGAAAGTTGAAAATTGACGAATAATACTTCTCTCAGGGTAATTTTATTTTAGTAAGGACTAGGTATTTATTTCTGCGGTGTTTAGTAACCTTTGGTTCGGTATACTTTGGTGCTATAGTTTTGTCTTAAGACCATTTTAGTTTTTTGAGAGCATTTTCCCCTTTCTATTTACCCTTGTTTTCCTTTTTCGGCCNGGGGGGGGGGGGGGGGGCATGACACCATGCCCCCTCCCCTGGATCCGCCACTGGAATGGACTGAAGTTTTTATGTGCTAAACTACTTGTTAAGCTGATTATTTCTTCTGTTAATTAAACACATTTTAAACATTACAGCCTGTTGAGTTTTTTCTTAATACTATTTTTTCAGCTATGCAGTAGCACAGCTTGTTATTTGTAATTACTTGCGATTACAAATTGAATCGTGTCGTGCGAGAACCGCGTATGTCATTTTTCTCTAACTTTTATAAAATCGAAAAAACTGTGTGTACACTTTAAAGTAGTGGATTAAAAAATGTCCGAAAGTTAATTATGACAGAAGATGTCGCATGTCATGCTGGCTGAGGCCGTTATTATGGATAATATTCTAAGTAATTTAAATGCCACCCGCTCCGCTCTACCGTTCTCAGGAAGAATGCCGTATGAGCGACCGGACATTGCTGAGATTTCGCTGGTAAATCCAGAATTTCTTCAAAGTTGAAATTTTATTTTCCTTGATCCTTACACAGAATTTTATCCGCCATTTGCCTTGGATGCGTTTGAAAATTCCGAGGAAAAATATACGTGTTTTTTTCCGAAAATAAAAATTTTGTCGAAAGGCGCTTGACAACATTCCAGTCCTTGTGTGGCTTTTTTCCTAAGCCCAACGGTCATGGTGAAAGAACCGGTATACGATGACTGGGGCTGGTTCACACGAGCCTCAGATGTGCGTCTGCGAATTAATCTTAAAAAGCATCAGACATGAACCTGAAAGAAAAAGAATAGCTCGAGTATCAACACAGCGAAAGACACGAGAGACGTTTTCGGGCCTCCTTCTCAACTTTTTCCCCGAATCTGAGCGACGCGACACCTCATTGGCAGCTCGAGCTCATACATTTAGCGGAGCATTGCGAGTCTCTGCCATCACGCCTTCAATTTTGCGGATGCAGCACGGACGTCCATCAAGCTCGAATAGTTGTATCTCTGCCCCGTCGTCGACGCGCATCTTCTTCTCTGTTCTACTTCCATATCGTGTTGGTTTCGTTTGTCTCATTTGTAGTGGTGCTTCAAGAGCTACGTGAGTAACACAGCCGAGCAAAGGAAAGATGTAACTGGCCTCATTCTTTACTTTTCTCCCGAATCAATCGAATTAATCCCTAATAACTCGAGGTGCTGCGGAGCATGTACACGCCTCGCACCATCGCGCCTTCAATTTTGCAGATGCAGCACGGACGTCAATCAAGCTCGAATAGTTGTATCTCTGCCCCGTCGTCGACGCGCATCTTCTCCTCTGTTCTACTTCCATATCGTGTTGGTTTCGTTTGTCTCATTTGTAGTGGTGCTTCAAGAGCTACGTGAGTAACACAGCCGAGGAAAGGAAAGATGTAACTGGCCTTATTCTTTACTTTTCTCCCGAATCAATCGAATTAATCCCAAATAACTCGAGGTGCTGCGGAGCAGGTGTACCTACACGCCTCGCGCCTTCAATTTTGCAGATGCAGCACGGACGTCCATCAAGCTCGAATAGTTGTATCACTGCGCCGTCGTCAACGCGTATCCTCTCCTGTTCTATTTCCATATCTGCCGTGATAAGGAAAAACGCCGTATGAACATTCGAGAGTTGTCAAATTTCCTTCGATAAAGTGTTTATTTATGAGGAAAGTTATTAATATTTTAACTTGAAGTTTTCAGAATATTGAAGTAGATTTGCGAACTAAGGTTACTCTAAAACTGGAAGAAAAATATGCATGAGCTTACCGAGAAGTCGGTATTTGATCAAAGGGAATTTGGCAACGCCTGAAGGCTCATACGGCGTTCTTCCGTATCACGGCAGATAGTGTTTGTTGGCCTGATTTGCGACTTTTCGTGTAAAATAAAGTCTAGGGCATCTGAGGGTTATACAGGTTAATCCTTTCAAAAATGTATCAATTTTGAGAGGGACAACAAAATTACAGCGATCTCCCGGACAGGTGTGTGTAATCATGTCTCAACATCAAGTAAGCACTGAAAAAATTAAGAGAAACGATGTCAAAGTCGTCCATGAACTCATAATTTTAGTTTCAAAAAATCCAAATTTCCTATTTGAAAGGCAAGAACAGAAATTCCAAAAGAATCAAAATAATAGGTTGGAACATACTCTCCTAACATTGAATTAGAAATGTTATCATGCAATATTTAAGCGAGGAAAACTCACCCTACTGCTGAAACAAATGTGTGATTCTTGTTTGCTTCTTTGGTGTTCCGTAATCTTTCGTCTTTTTTTAAAAAAAATTTTAGCTACATTTTGCATTTTTTTACTTTGCCACATTTGGCTGTTGCCACGCCTCTCAGAGGAAGCCAATGTCGGCGCGGCGCACAGTGGATCGAGTCAATCAGAGAGGTCGGACATGAAATTTTAAACTATAACTGTAAATTTTCGTGTGCAATTTGTTAAATGTTGAATTTTAAAGGGTGCCTCCCAAAGAAAATTTTACGAGGAATCCAATGGGACCACTTTCAAAGCCTCAAAGTTTTGTATGAACGGAGTTATAAGCTTTTAAAGTTTCCAAATTTTGTCCGACCTCTCCCATTGACTCGATCTACTGTGCGGCGCTGCGTCTCCAACCCGCTGGATAAGCAAAGTCCTGGATAACCGAGAGCCAGATAATCGAATGGTTACCATAACATAAGGAATAAATGAATGATAATATGAATTTACTAGATGGCTGCAAATGAGAGGAAATAAAAGTATTCTGATTAGCAAACGAAAAAAATGGAAACAATCTGATGGAGACAAGGAAAGTTACAATTTTGGGATCGGACCTTAAGGATTCCTTTTTTTCATATCATAAATGACAAATCCTATCCCTTTCACTTATGATTACAGCTGTATCTTGATACAAAGTTTCTGAAAATAACATTTTCCCAAAAACATCCTCCATTTTTTCAAGTTGTGGCCTGTCTTTTTTTGTTACTGTTCCTCAAAAAAAAGTTTTTTTTTTAAAACGATGTTTTGCTTTTGATTCCTCTCCGAAAGAAAAAAAAAAATCAATAACTTATAGACCATGAATAAAATGTTTATTTTCACACCTTCGAAAAGAGAAATAACAACAAGTCACATATTTTGCAAATAGTGAGTGGTTTAAAAACACTATACAAATACTTACAAGTTTATATACGGACAAGGATTTACAAATACTTTATAAAATTAGCCTGTTTGAAGGCGGCCAATTCAACCTAGAAAGTATTGAAAAACACAAGTCCTAATGCTCCAGATTCAAGAGGCTCCCACTGATGAGCTGGTTACCACAGAATCATGATCAACTTATTTGATACGGATTAAAGGGCCTGCATGTTTCTGAGTCACAGAGGAAATTTATTTTAAAGATGAAAAAGGTTTATGAATAATTATACAAGGAATGTAAGACAAATTTGAGAGACCTTCATAAAACTTGTTCCTTAAAACCCTTAAAATTATTCATAAAACATCATTCAATTGATTTGCATTGTTTTGTTCAAATTATAATTTTGTAAAATGTGTGTGGGTATGAATAAAATTCCAATCCAAGCTGGACAACATTGGTCGAAACAAACTACTGGTATCAATAAACCATCTGAGAGGGTTGAGTCCTGCACGGAAAAAAAAAAGAATTGCTGATTCAGCAATTCAATTGCTAAAAACAGTGAGTGCAATGTTTCAACGCAGATTTTACAACAAAAAAATGCTACTTTAACCACATTGTAAACTAATTTAACCACGGGGGTGGTTAAAGTAGCATTTTTTTGTTGTAAAATCTGCGTTAAAACATTGCACTCACTGTTTTTAGCAATTGAATTGCTGAATCAGCAATTCTTTTTTTTTTCCGTGTATTCTGAAAAATATTATTGATTAATTCTTAAGATTGTAAAGAATTGCTGATAATTATGATTACTACCAGGAAATATATTTTTTCCCCGGAAAATACATTGAAAAGATGGTGTCATAACCACAAATGAAAAATTTATCTGCAACTCTTGTCTTGAGTGCTCTATGTAGCTTAAAAAGAATACAATCATAAGCCTAAAATTAACTGGTTCCTGTTGCAAATAGAATCAAATGATTTAGGAATATATTTTCCAAAGTTTTACAGAAAACTCCTGCTAAACAGTTCGAGTTTCATTCAATTTTAATAATTGGCAATTCTTTCTTAGAAGTAAATAAAAAATTGATGAGAAAAATGAGTTTTCATAATACAAGCAGTAAACAATCTAACCCCAGAACCCCAACCAGTTGAAAATTAATACACAAAATTCAGTTCGGTAATATTTTTGGAAAAATATTTCCTTTCCTTAAAAGTTATGAATGATTTTGCTAACCACTGTCACAAACATACTTAAACTTAATGATAAAATTCGGTTATTTTCTGCTGAGCACTATTCAAATTATTTGATAAGCTGATGATGTTACTGAATTTCAGACTGGTTTTATTTTATCTTGCCTAGAAATACAAAATTTCAACAATCAGGCCAGAGAAGTTGTTTCGGGTATTAGACAGGATGAAAATTTACCTATTTGTTTAGAACAAACCGATTCAGTGTCGAAAAATGGCTGTATGAAAAGCGAGCTGTAACAATAAGGACATAAATCCATGATTACCTTACTAGTGTCACTTTCTGAGGACTTTTTAAAAATTCCACCTTGTAATAGGCAATTAAAAAAATATTTTGACAAAAAAAAAATGTAACAATGTAATTCAGTAACAATCAAGGGTTGGATTCTCTGCATTATTGAACCCTGGTAACAAAATATCATTCAACAGCGATTCAAGATTATTCTGGGACTGTTTGAAAAACAAAATTTTAGCTTCTACCACCTCAGCAGCATTTATTTTTGTAAACAGGTCAACCAACTCAGATTCTGTCAAAGTAGACGTATCACTATTGAGAGATATAACTTGATCAGGCTTCCAGTTACCAAGGTTTTTGTAAACACCTGCTAAGAGATTAATGTCTTTGGAGCCAACAATCGAATCAATTACTTCATCAGAAAGACAGGCTGCTTTTGCATCTTGACCATTAGAATTCTGCTGTTCGTGAGTGAATTTTGGGCCAAGGGCATCTGAATTGGGAGATTGAAACTTTCCTGCAGAAGGGGTACATGACAAAGCATGACATAAATCAAGCCTCTGCTCCATGTTCGAAGAGAGATACCTATTTAAGTGACTTGATAGCTCGTCTAAAATTACTGCAGCTCTTTTGCATACTTCTAAGTCAGCTTCATTGTAAAGACAGTTTATTAATACTCGAAAACAACCCAAATTATTAAGTTGAGTTAGTTGTTTAACAAAAAAAGATCTGATCTCTGCATTGGGCATTGAAGCTGAGACCTCGAGGTGATGCATCATAACCGCTTGCCAAAAAATCAGTGTGTTGATACACACTTCCCAATGCAGGTCTTTAGTGCAAACTGATGAAAGAGTGGAGAATACTTCACCTTCTAAATTCACTGGAAAACCACCATTTTTATAAATTTCAGTAAAGAGCAACGGAAATTGCCTCCGAACGATGGCCTCATCTTCTGATATGATTGCATCCAGAAGTTTTCTTACTACGCTGTTTTGATTCATCTGTGACCACAAGCCATCCACTGTTACAAGATTACACAAGCAGGCAATGGCTGAGGCGCGCACATAATATTCGGAGTCTGATAGGAAAATATCGAGGACATCTTCTGCTAACTGCAAGCTGATGACTGAATTAGAAGCTGATTTTTTTACCAGCTCAGCATAGCTAGAAAGAACTTCTAGAGTTGAATCTCTCACTTCCCATGAGTTACTGTACAGATACTTTAGCAAAACACTTTCAAGATTAGGTTGAAGAGGCTTGCTAATAACGTGCTCATCTCCTTTTTTTGGCAGAGATTTTAAAATATGACAAACTACACTTAAGGCAGGGGCAGTGCACGAGTTAGGAGGTAAACCAGGTATTGAGAGGAACATAACCATATCAGATAGTAACTTGCGAAATTGTTCATAATCTAAAAAATCTCCTAACCTGATGATGGAATTTTTTAATTGAAGTAACAAAGTGGATGTTAGTCGACTTTCGGTAAAATTGGAGAATGGTATGATTGACGAATCTGTATCTTTAGGGACAAAATACTGATGGAATAAAGTGGTGAGTACATTGAACACAAGCATTTTGTATGGTAACAAGGCACAATCAAACTCTGATTCAAGGGCAATCATGCTAGATATTGCTACTGATTCTAAATTTGAGTGCGCAGTGAGTGTCTGTTTGAACAGAGTGATAAAATTACGAAGACTTCCTTCAGAAAAATTATTTAAAAACTTAGAGTACAGAAAACTATAATCTTCTGCCATCTTTTCACTTTCAGGACTGTGTTGTTGTAATAGAACATGAACAGGAGTCAGTCTAATGGCTAATAAACTTTCTAATAGTCCAGACTCCATCATTTTTGTGTTTACTTTACAGTATTTTGCAGCCAACTCACACATCAGAGTAACTTCTCGCAAGGAATCTCGCTCAAGAAATCGTATCAAAATTTTAGCAAGGAATTCTTCAAAATTGCTGCTGTGGTCATGTTCAAGTGCTGTACTTTCCTTTTGTTTGAAATTTAAAACCTCATTTATAACCAATAGTTTGCCAATTTTTATGAGAGTTTCATTACTTTGTGTTGTTTGAAAATCAGACCACAAATTTTCATAAAAACTAGTTCTTACAGTGAAATACTTTTTTGCAACTCCAAACTCTTGTTGCATTAAAAAACTCTCTAGCACTGAAATTAGTAAATTTAAGATTTGATTGTACTTTTTGTATTCATTTTTAAGGGAGAATACAGAGCCACTCAGGCGATACTTTTCGTAAGACTCAAAAATCTGAGATACAATCTTCAAAAAATCATCTTCACTCCTTCTGCAGGATTTGGCACAAATAGCAACCAAAAACTCTCTGCTTTCTTTCTTCACATACAAACTTTCATCTGTGATGTACATTGACAAGACCGTTTTCCACAACTCGTTTTGAACTACGTAGTCTAAGCCTTTTTCATGAGATATGAGGCTGGTCAGTAATTTGGAATAAGCAATAGGAAAAAGAGGATTTGTTTTCAGTTTTTTTTCAATCAACTCTTGATACTGTTCTAAAATAAGCTTTTCATCATTCAAGAGATCAAAGTACATTGGGTTTGAACACAAAGTTCTAAGAACATGAATAGAAAAAACTGCAACTGTAGGTTTTAGGGTTCCGCTCTTCCAATGACTAACGCATGCAATTAACCAATCCTTGTAAATGGTTTCATACAGGTTGGGTGCATACTCAAGGGGAAATTCCTCCAGAAATGAAGCAAGTTTCGACAAAATTGAATCATCAGTCACATCATAGTTCATGTCTAATAATTTAAAGAGACTTAAGCTTAACTTTTCGCTGACCGAGTACTGTTTTGATTCTTTTTCTACATTCATAGTGCTAGACTCCATCTTGTTGATAGTTCTGGAGTAAGGATCACAAATTAAGAACTGGCAGAGCTGAGCCTACAACTTGATTCTCTCTTCCTTGCAAGGTGATAACAGGTTGATGGAAAACAGGCTTTGTGTGAGAGGAAACAGGCATGCACTTATTAATTATCAATACACATTAAATTGTCTACTTTGCTTCCACTTTCGTAACCTGATATTATCTGGTCAATAGCTGATAAATCACGATGACGGGCAGTGAAGTCGGCTGCTGCTGTCCAGGACATGTCATGTTCTAAATAATAGGCACCAAGAAATTCATGTGGCATTGAGCTGCTCCATTCCTGAAACAAGTATCAGTAAATTAGCACTGATCTGAAATGGAAAAAAGACCACATCAGATAATGGAGGAATAGAAGTTTTATCCTGAATTATGTAGGGTTCTATAACTCCTTCATATTCAAATGGACTTCTATAACCTGAGTCCAAGATTAGAGAATTACTTACTTTTCGCGACGTTCAAACAAAACTTCTGCTTAGACTTTCTTCTTCAAGTTGCACTGATATTCAGTAAAACTGACTTGACTTAACTTTGCACAAAATTTCGACTATCAGACATTAGAATGATGGAAAAAGGCACTCTGAAGCATTGTCTACAAGAATGAAGAGGCTGTAGAGGTGTCATCAGATAAGTTGACCATTGTTAACTTTTGGCAAGCAAGCGCACACAATGAATTTAGACCTCTATACAAAGCGGCGTTCGCTACTATCTACCTTGAAAACATCCATCTCATGATTGTATCGTAAAAAAACTACTTATCAGTAATGATTACTGTGTGGCCAAAAATTAAAAGGTTACAAGGTTTGAAAGTATTAAAAGACTTATCTAAGCTTGTGTTCTTGCTTATGCGAGAGTTGGATGTTTTCATGCGGATAGTGGTGATGCGAAAACGCTTGCAAATCGAAAGTAAACAATGGTCAACCTACCTGAAGACACCTCTTGACTACTTTATTATAACATCATGCTGGTGGATGAAATTTGGCCGATGCTTAACATGTGTTCCTGTGAGAAAACACATGAAGAGTCTTCCTTTTGTGCTGATATCTTTCCAGGGGTTGATACAATACAAAACTTTAAAGAATCCTTTTTGAAAGAGGATGCAACTTCACTTCGGAATACTGACTCCTCCATGAATGACGTTGTGTTATAATTGGGAAAAAGAAGGCTACATACCAAAAATCGTTATTTTACTAAGATTCTAACAAACCACTTGTGCAGCTTTGGCCAGAGTCGGACTGGCGTAAAAAAAGTTAGGCAGCCACTAGGATTTTGGGGCCCCTGACGTAAAAACTGGGCCCCTATGGGGGGTCTGGGGGGTCGCCCCCCAGGGATGGAGGGGGGTCCGGGGGTTCTCCCCCGGAAAATTTTGAAAATTTAACCCCTGAAAATAGAAGTTTTAGGCTCTTTTCGCATTGAAATTTAATAAATAGCGCCTCCGAAAATGTCACCAATTTTTTAGATATTTTTTGAAAAATTCGGCGATTCCTCTTGTTGATAAAGAAGCACATAACCTCCTCAAACTTTACGCAGGGGCCTCTGCTGGTATCTTTTCAAAGGCCCCGCCCCTGAAGTTACCTTCTCCCGGCTGCAGGGCCAGTAGGGGCGCCTCCAAAAAGAAGTCATCTTAAAGTGAGTAACCTTCAAAGACCGGAAAAAAGAGCTTTCGAGACCTGGAAGGGCCCCTGAAAGTGAAACTCTTTTTTTCGAGCCCAGGGTCAGGGGCCCCTGCTGACATATTTTCAAGGGCCCCAGAAGTGACCTTCTTCGGGCTATAGGGGTCTCAGAGAAAGAGTCATGCTGTTTAAAGTAAAAAACCCTTAGAGGCCGGGAAAATATAGCTTCGAGGGCCGCTCCAGGGCCCTTGAAGCTCATATTTTTCGATCGCTGAGGGGCCCTTTCAGGGGCCCCTGAGGTTACCTTTTTCCGGCCGTAGGGGCCTCAGAGAAGGTGTTATGAGTTAAACCCTCAAGGACTGAAAAAAACGAGGGTTTTTCAAGGATTCATTTCATTTATTGAAGAATAAATTCAAGGATTTTTTTCAAGGATTTTTCACTTTTTCATGGATTCATTTCATTTATTGAAGAATAAATTCAGGAATTGTCGGCTCAGGGGCCCTGTCGGGGCCCCTGAGCCGACAATTCTTAGGCAGCGATCGCTGCCTAGCTGCCTTAGCCAGTCCGGCCCTGGCTTTGGCCGATTGAAGGCTACTTTGAATGATTTATATGGAGACTGCTTCATTCATGGATGCTCTGATGACCTGAAGATGACTGCTCTTTAGTTAAGGTGAATCCAGGCTTGGAACTTCGCGATTTGGCCACCACGTCGCGCTCCTCAGAATAGTCGTATATATTTGCCAAAATAATAAAAACCGTAATACTTATTCAAGATTGGGGATCCAGGGGATATAGCAACATTCTTGGGGAACATTCAGTAAAAAAATCTTCCCAAAATTCCCAAAAATAAAGTCGTAACTACGGCGGAAAGTGATTCCCATTGCAGCAATGGGAGAGAGAGAGACAGAACACGAGAGATTCGGTTGCGCGCTTGGCCGCCGCGGCTGAGCTGAAAGTTTCAGCCGTACTTTCTCTGTGCTTGTAATCCTAATTGCCAATATTTTTGGCTCAAAAAATTAAGCAAAAAATAATCTATATCTTGTGGATCTGCTTTTTGTAATTTGAACAATATTATTTCAGTAATCGTTGAAGGAAAGTGAAATTCTCAGTGGTGACTGGTGGCGCTATCTCTTATCTTGAATTATCCCTATCAAACCCTGGATTCACCTTAAGTATCCACTAGTCTGACATCACGAAACAGAGTAATTATGGTCCCTCCAATCTCATAGGTAATATCTGAGGTTGTTTGCACTCTTTAGAATGGCATTGGCAGAAGTTTCTAGGCCCATATGATACTTTTAAAATTTTCTGACTTACCCAAGTTACTGTATACTCCCTGTCGTTCTCAGACTAACAGAAACCCTATTTTAATTACTTGAGTTCTGAGAGGGGCTTTTTTTCTTTTTTTTTTCCTTGACTCATTTGTCTGCATCTCTCATGTGTAACTGTCCCAGCCTTGCGCCCAACAGTCCCGCGCCCTTTGGACAACAGCTTACAACTGCTGACAAATTTTTACTAGATTTTATGTGATAACTTATAGGAAATGACAATGAATTAAGAACTCATAAAAGATGTTGTAGATATTTGATGTTGATGTTGAGGAAACGTTAATAAGAAAAAAAAAAAAAAAAAAAAAAAAAAAAGGAAAGAAAAAAAAAATTAAAATAGTAGTTTACCTCTGGAGATAACATGGAAAAATATTCTTGTCCCGAGGGTCTCCTGTACAAGAAGTATAGATGGCCGGGCTTCTTTTGGAAATTGCATGCAGCTCTATGAAGGTTTGCGTTGTTTTGTGCGTCTTTTAAGATTGATTCCGCCTGAGATTTTAAAAACCTGACTTGATCTACAATGACTTGAAGTTTGCCTGTTGTTGTGGATCGCACGTACGAATCAGCCTGAGTGAGAAATAACGTTACAGAATATGAATAACATCATTCATATTGAAAGAAACTTTAAATTGAAAAAAAAAAAAAAATTCTTCAGAGCGTTATTTAAATATTAAGTAACAAAGTATTTACAGGTGCTGTAAAATCCTCTCAATTGAGATGCAACTCGGAGTCTAACAAATTACCAAAAAATTTAGAGGCTAAACTCTAAACACATGGCTCTTAGCTGCCTGTTACAGAAAGTCTATTCCTTTTTTTCTTTTCTCAAAGCGAAACTTGTCAACTTCATTACTTGAAATTTTATAAAAATGTTTTTTATGAAGAAGGAAAACCATGGTAATTTTCAAGATATCACATTCAATTGTTTTCCAAATAGTTAGAAAAGTAAGTATGACCAGAAACCTGCAACATTACAAAACCAAGGATGAACACCAAGTTCATTGGTCTGAAAACCATAGTTTAAATGTGATCTGCGGACTGATTGTTGAAATTGATAAACAGAGCTGTAGACAAAGACATAAGGAGTATAGAGCAATCCTATTGGTTGCAACTGGTGGTTTTTACAAACTAATGAGGAAAATGGACTGACTGTCGGGTCTCTTGTTGGTTGCCGTTAGTTGGTCCAATACTTACATCCTTTGTCCATTCCAACCACCCGCTTCCACCAATAGGATACCACCATATTTTTTTGTCTTCATTGTCTATAGCTTTGTTTATCAATTTCAATGATTAACCCGCAGGGTGTGCGAAAATTTTTGGGGTAAAGACTTACTGGAGCTAAAAGTTAGAGAGGATACAGGAGCGTTTTCTCTCAGAACTACTTCACGAAATTTTGTCTGCTGGTTTAACACCCATGTGGCCCGACATTTTAAAACTGACAACTGCAAGGGCACTAAAGTGAGCCATCTATATATCTTGAAGTAGTGCTTGAAGGAAGCATACCTTAGCCCTTATTAACTATTGTCACTAACCAATCTCCAACTTTTCATTTCCCATTACCAAGGCAATGGAGTTAGATTACCGGCTAAATAAGTTTATGCACTTTTAGACTGGGATAGAAGATCATTTGACGGTCATTTTTTGCATGGAAAGTAAATGCAAGAGGTAAGATGACTTATTTTCTGTCCATTCTAAAAGTGAATATACTCACTTGGCGCGGACGCTGTTCAGAATAAATGTTTAGAAAAACTTAAAGGTCTAATTTTAAATTACAGCAATTTCAAAATTTAACTTTGCTTCAAAAAAAAAAAAAAAAAAAATCTGAGCTAAGTCAAATATCTTTACATAACTGGAATGTTAACAAAGGGCCACCAAAACGGTTGATTGTAGGTTCGCCATTCCTAAATTGCACATTGGTACAGTGACTTGCCGCTTTTGTTGAACCTAAAGACAACCTATTCTGATTTCAAATGTTAAATAAAGGTCCAACGGGGCATTAAAAACATTAGAAAATTTTTATTCTGATTGGCTTTGCTTGAATCACTTGGCCTCAAATTCCCCTAGCAGATGCTGGTTAGCCGAATGTTTCTAATATGATTTTATACTTACGACCTGATGGCTTTGGTGGTTCAATTAAGAATAGATATGTATGATTTCAGTTGAAAGGGCGAATATTGGCATCTTATTCCTTTCAGAACAGGAAAAAAATGAGCAATTACCTGATCAGTTTGGCCAATTTTCCAGCTCATTGAGCCTCTTTCCTCTTAGTTTTAATCCAAAGTAAAGAAGAAGGAAAAAAGGAAGGCACCTAGGGTTGCAGATATTATGAGCCCTCCTCCCCCTCCCTCGGAGGAAGACACTTTCTTTGAGAGAGTCAATATATTGTTAGTCCTTCAAAATTCAAAATTCTCTTCATTAGAAATGTTTACATTGTTCTTTATGACCCTCATGGCAGTCCAAAATGGATGAACGGATCAAAGATTGGTACAGGCTGATTGCCAGACAACACTTCTTATACATAAATTAGGTAACTTCAGAGAGTCAACATTTCCACCTTATTCAGAATAAGTAAATGTTGCTGACTTACTTTTTCAATTTCTAGAGCCAACGTCACAAGATCACTTTGAGAATGTTTGCCAACTGCATACGGGTTTAAAAGTTGATGTCCCAGAGGCGCAGGATTTCGTTCCACCAGAATGGCTGAAAAAATTTCAGGAAGGGGAATGAGGCGAGAGAGTCCAAAGACATTACAAGAAAAGAAGTAGATAGTCTAAACAGGACTTTCTCAGAATTATAGCTCTCCTTTAAGTTAGAATGATATGCCATGCTCTAAAACAATCGGAAAACTCACGGTGGCAACTGAATACTGTCAAAACCCTTTTCCTACAATAATTTCAAAAGGAGCTTTTTTTCTGCTCTGACTGTGAAAATTCCTGACTGGGATATTGCAATGATAACGTAAGCTTCAGAACGGCGAGCTGAAAAACCTATGCACTCTGTGCTACGCTGAAGTAATTAACTGGCAAATTAAAACTGAACTTTGCGGAAAAAGGAAATTTTACTGCAGGGCCTGCCTGCCTTCCCATTTGAAAAACCAGTCTTCTGGGCTTATAAATTTCCACACAATACTTACCGATTCCAAATCCCCTTCTGAAAAGACTCAAAGGGGGTCCGTTTAGGTTCACCGATATTTACCCAATATACGTCCCCAGACCGCTGGCGAAAACCAGCAAGGTCAAAAACCCATTTCTTTGAACCACAGGGGGATGCATCCTAACTCCGCTTTGCTGCGAAACAACACACAATGCTTGTTTGTGCAGAAAATATATTTGACGGGTACATTAAAATTCAATACAACATAGTGCAGAAAATAGTGATAGGATAAAAGTAGAGCCGAACTTACATAATAAATTGACTAGGGTTCAAATAATTGTGTAGGTACCTTCTTCCGGTTTGTGGTTCGGATCGACAAGTCTCCGCTTCATTTCACTGAGGATCACTTGAATGAAATATACTGATTACTTCGGAATTTCCGCGAGACTCTTACTACCTAAAATTGGAAAATAATTGAACTAGATTCAGGTTTTGATCGCTGAATTAGGTCCAGATCTTAGATTATCATGATAACAAATCAAAACAACAGTAGCAGTCAAATCATGTGATTTAGGGCGCATGCGCAGTGGTCGTCATCTCATCACCTGCATTGACGTATAATACAATCTAGACCGCGCATTACGAAATTCAAGCGAGACGATAGGCAACCCAGCAACACACAGCAAGTGTACCGGCGAGACAATGGTGGAATTCGTGGAAATGCCAGTCTTGCCAGTGCCGTTGCCTGATACGGGTACACTTAGCTCGTATATCCGGCGGTATCAACTAGGCTGAAGGCGCGTCTTTACCCCCCTAGCTGTCTTACCTTCCCCGCCTAAAGTCGGGCCCAATGCGCGGTCTAGATTGTATTATACGTCAATGATCACCTGACATCACGCACAAAGGATTGTCAAAAAGGCGGGAATTACCAGCGAATCAGAAACGCCGACCGGGGGACCGGGTCCGAAAGTTTTCTCTCGTTTCGCAAATTCGCGTTTCGTTTCGCCTGCTCCTAGATTTTGTTCCACAGCCTCGTGCCATTAGCCATTTTCTCCGCTTTCGCAAATTGTAACTTTTCGCACTTCAATTGCAATTTCGTCGTGGGTCATATCTCGCAACTTGAGTCTTATCACGTAAGTAATTAAGTAATTCTCCCCATGCAGGCGAGCTCGATCGAGATTTCTCCTGCTATCTATTCAGGCAGCATCCACCCGTCGTTTTCCACTTTCCACTTTTCAGGGGGAGTTTTTTAGGATTTGGCTGGGTGGCAGCCTTCACCTAGAATCGTTCTGTAATCTCTTAATATTTGCAATACTTTACATTATTCACTATTCGGTCGTAAGATTGAATCTTTCCAGCTTTTTGCATTGGCCGTATGTCTGTTCAACCTGGTATCTGCTGAGGTTGAAAGCCCAAAGCACTTTTTAATCGTCAGTATTGTCAGCAATTTGTCAAATTGGTGTAGCTCATTGATGATGACGAAACTACCCTCTCGCACTTAGACCTGATTATTAGGAATACTCAACTATTGACATTTCAGCTTGGGCCAGAGGAAGCTCGGCAGTGAAGAATTCTGCCTCCGACTGTCGTAGTCCAGTTTCTGAAGTTTCACATCATATGACTTGTTATGCCCATCATTCCCTAATGTGCTAACTTAGACCCGTTTGATGACTGATCTAAAACTGTGCTCCAACTATTGGAACTTGGTCGACAAGACAAGATTAGGCCTTTCTTAACCATGCAATACATCGCAGTTCGATGTCTTACCATGCTACGATATACTTTCAATAATAGGCCTGCAGCACAGTTGGAATTGCAACCTAAACCACCAAAGCATAAGGATGAGTTATCAAAAGGCATTACGAGGGAAGGCCAACAATTATTCAAACCATATGCCACTCCTGTCCACTATGCAGGCTTTCCAGTAAAATATTGGAATTTTCCTGATATGCCCGTTAAGGATTTTGATCTACATATATAGTGTACATCTGTTTCAACAAGCTTCAAATTTTGGTCAGAAACTCCAGGAAACCACACTAATGACATATCAGCATGAATAACAAGTCTGTCAAAGCTCTTCTCGGATAGCTTTCCTTTTTTGCCCTACAGCATAGCACCCGAGGACGAAGTTATCTGAAACAGGCTCTAGGTTCCTGTGCGCCAATGCTTTGCAGCAAGTAGCTACCGCACCTTTATTCAAAATGGACTTTAAGTGAGGCAACCAATCGGACCTAATTTTACCGGAAAGAACAAAGTCACATTATAATTGAATGAATCGAAGGAAGTTTGAGGCCTTGCTCCTTCAAATATTTATGCCTGAAGACCGAAGCTTGTTTTCCTTTCAAATTCATTGTTTTCCCTAACATCAGATTTTTCACAGGAAAGGAATGTTGGCTTGCTTAGCTCATTTTCTCGTACATGTTACCTGGTTCCTCCCAGTTTAATTCTGACCTGCAGCCGGATTGTTGAAATTTATGTCAGCATGACAAGAGTCGAAAATTGATATATTATGTAGTGTAGATAGGGTTATGTCTTGTCTTATCCTGTCGAAATAGCCAGTTAAAGTTTCAACAATCGGGCTGCATTTGAGGCTAAATTTGAATTTCTACTAGGTTCAGGTAAAGGACCTCTTCTAACGTACTGATGTAACTCCTCAATGAGCAACTCTCCTATTAGTATCGACTGCAGCTCCCGTTAATCAAATGTAAAAAATTTACTTCTCTTCAATGTGATTTCTTTGCAGTTAAACTTCTGCCGTACTTTTGGTCATTTAAAGTTAGGCAACTTTTCACCCACACTTTCAACCCACTCACTCTTCTTACTGTGATAGCAAGGTATCATGCGTCAGCTTAATTTTACCTTGTAAGGGTTGTTTTCTAGAATTTTAGTTGTAATCGAGCCCCTTTTTTTCTTTTTTTCAGTTGATTTCAAGATTTTTTACCAAGATGCATGAAGAAATGGGACAGACATCTTCCAGGAGATTTCGAAGTATCAGTTTTGTCCAGTCTAATAAAGCATCCTGTCAAAAATGTATGGATGTAGCCCAGTACATAGTCAGTATAGAATTTAAGCTGGCAGATGAAGCCCGCAGTGAACAACCTGACTAAGAAATCATGGACCATGAGAACGGACTTAATATTGAAATTAATGTCTCTATCTTTCAAATGCTTCAACTAGTGTACTTGAAGTAAGTTTACTCTACCATACACTTGCCAATATCAGTTCCTCAAATCCAAGGTACACTCTACTACAGGTATGGACAAACGGGGTGCCGAAGTGGCAGCGCTGAGAAAATCGGCGATCGAGTGACGTATGAAGTCGTACCGTCCATTTGCCGCGCAGGTCTTCTTAGTCGTACTCTCGATGCTGTCAAATCTACGCGTTTTGACGACTTTCTAAAATTCCATTTGTCCATACCTGTAGTAGAGTGTACCTTGCCTCAAATCAAGTGACTTTCTGAAGAAAGTGGCACCTATTCTAAACCTATAGTTCCCGTAGTGGTTGTAATTTTGCATAAAACAAAGGTGTGAAGAGAATTTTACAACATTCTTTTGTATGGTTTTCATATTGCCATGCATCATTGTCAGATCCAAGATCCCTTTTGTTCCTTGCTAGTATACTACCTAGGCAAATGCAACATGTTTTTGGATTCCTGCTTTTCATACTCAGCAGCAAGGCCTCAATTTTATTCTAAGCCAGTAGTGCACATGCTGATAAATTTATTTTTTGGTCTGATCTGCAGTAGATTGACTTGACAACTTAAAGTTATATTTTTATACCTGCAGCCTGATTGTTGAGATTTTGGGTTTGTCAGGCATAGATGATATAGGTTAAAAGGCGGAGCGTTATTGGTCGGCTATGTCTTATTGCAGCTTTATCGTGCTTTTGTCAGGTGGAATGGACGACATGCTGTCAGAAACTTAAGAGGTGCCTTTAGCTTGTCGTGAGTTCAACCAGACATAGGCATGACAAAGCAGCGATAAGACATAGCGGACCAATCTCGCACCGGCCTTTCAACCTACGTCATCTATGTCGACCCGACGAACACAAATTTTCAACTATTAGGCTGCGGTGCCGCTAGAGGTCTGGAAAACTGGGAAAGTCAGGGAATATGTGGGAAAAGTTCAGGAATTTCTGACGCATCTACTAATTAGTAAAACATATGATAGATCTGCAAACTGATTATCCTTTTGGTCAGTTTTTAGGCTTGTCGTCTTATAACCTGCTTCTGAACACCTTCATCCATCATTTGATCTGTAAACAGGGAGAGTTTTTCCTCAGTTTAGCGAAAGTTAGTGTATTGTAAGAGATAAAAAGGTGAAGAATTTGTCCAAAGGTCAGGGAATTAGAAAATTTTGGAGTCAGGGAAAAGAGAAAATAATCAGGGAATAATTAGGGAATTTCAAGATGAAGAAATTACAGCAACCCTGTTACAGCCCAACGCTCTGAAATTCAGAGGTGGAAGTAGTTTTATGCTGCCCTAGTTTTCAAAGGGGTATCCTAGGTCTTTGTGAGATGGCTAATCTAGTCTGCCGTGCTAAGGAAAAACGATGTATGAACATTCTAGAGTTGCCAAATTTCCTACAATGAAATGTTCATTTTTGTTGAGGAAAGATATGAATATTTTTCCTCGAAATTTTCAGGAACTTAAGATGAAATAGCGAACAAAATTATTTGAAAAATTGGAAGGAAAATATTCATAAATTTACCAGGAAGTTAGTGGTTATCAAAGGAAATTTAGCAATGCCTGAAGGTTTATACGGCGTTTTCCCTCAGCACAGCAGTAGTGCGCCCACTGCCCATTAATCAAGTCCTGCATCTATTTGTCCTCCCCAAAAACGATTCTCTTCGTTGGCCTGAAATTTTACCAGAATATGCTTCAAATGAAAAAGGATAACCATGGAAGCTTTCAATAAATTATGTTCATTAGTTTCCTTCTTTAAAAAAGAGGTAATAATGGAAAGTTTGCGAAGTCAAGAACTCAGGTACACAGTTTTTAAATTCGTCCATCGATAGGTATAAATTACTTCCTCTTAGTGCTTCATCTTTCAACTTTAACAATTGATGCTTTTTTTTTCTTGGCCTAAGCATTTACCTATATTATTTTATCTGTTTCTTTTTAAACCTTTGAAGTGTATTAAAATTTAGCCTGTTTTGCATTAGACCTAATGAGCTCTCTCAATTTTCAGGTTGTCTCAGAATAGAGAAGCCCATGAACTGAATCAGTAATGCTGGAAGAAGCCATCATCTGGAAGTAGGAGCGTATCAGTAACAAATTCTTTTAACAAAATAAACAAATGGATGACAGATGAATTGTGTAAGTAATTTTACACCAATTGGTATTGAAGAAATAGGGCAGGGGAGAAACGAAAAGAATACCCACTATCTATCATGTTGTGAGGTTTTGAATAAATTATGAAATTATATATACTATTTTTAAGGAATGAACTGCCTCGTGAAAACAGTTTGCCAATCAATATTCTAATGCCGTATGTGAAGTCTTCACATGCTTTGGATATTTTTGGAAAAATGAGAACTGTCTACTCATCAAGTTCTCACAATTACATGTTCTTCTTGAACCTAAGAGTTACAGTTAGAACACTTAGCCGCCTCAAAGACAAAACTTTTTTTTCTGGGGGGGGGGGGGGGGGGTATGATCCCCAATTTTCAGTAGACCATGATTCGCTGTTCACCATTGGACAACTTGCAGTTCGGCCAAATCCTTCTCCGTCCCTGTCGAAGGTATTGAATTTATTTTAGCAGGGTGGTTTTTCGAATGTTGTGTTCTCAGGCAGCCCTGGTTACTAGAGTTCCATCTCTCGCAGCTCTTGGCACTTTTTTCATAGCTGATCGTGGATAATCAGTTTTGGCCCATGGCTCTAACTGACATATTTGCAACCTCCTGCTTGTTAAGGTTGCTTGTGTCATGCCATCTGAAAATTCGATAGGCTGTCAATAATTGTAATAATTGTCTGCTAATTAATGTTGCTGTGCTCTTCTACTAAAATTGTTTGCGAAAAGAGACTGAGAAGAAATCTAAATGTGGACATGTTGAAATGGAAATAAAACCGATGTGGAAAATGAAACCGCAAATTCTTTCTACTGTAACTAAAGTATCTGAGACTGTTGCTAAAAGAGTAGCAACATGTATCCATGAAATCCTAGAAAAGCACACCATCACTAACCGTAGGTAAACAGTCATCTTTAAACATCACATTGTCATTAGTTTGCCCTGTAGGTACAGACTCTCTACCAGGAGATCATACCTCCTAACCTGTAACCTAAGATTAAGTTTTGCAATCATTCTAAATTTTGATCATACCTCCTAACCTGTAACCTAAGATTAAGTTTTGCAATCATTCTAAATTTTAACCAACACTAAGGCTACATATCTTGGATAGACAACCTCCTGTCTGTCACATCAGTGATAGCTACCCCTCATAAGTGAGCTTCAGAGGCAGAAAGTAGGTAAATTATTATGTAAATTATCAAATGTCTTCAATCTATTTGATAAAGTGACAAATTTACCTTAGGAAGTTAATTACACACTCCTATTTCAGGTAAGTGATGCCTTTTTTAAACCTTTTAGAATTTTCTCATTGCACAATTTGCCCGACAGAAGCTGAATTTTTGAACTATTTCGTAACATGCCCAAAGTGTGTTTGGCAAATTGCGAAATTTGGAATTGGCCTAGGAAAATCGCAATACGCCCGCAGGGTGTCTACAAGTCCAGAATTTTTGGAAAGTGTCTACCAGTCCAGAATTTCTGGCAAGTGTCTACAAGTCCAGAATTTCCGGAAATAATACTGATTTTTTAAGGGTGGTCCGGAAGTACCATATACGTGCAGAAATTCAGCAAGAAGGTCCGAAATTTTTTTCATTTTTTTTGTTGCATTTTAAGCGAGAAATTCAAATCTTTGAAATTTTTCGAATTTCATCAATTGGAGGTACTGAAAAAGTACTGAATTTTTCTGTTGAGAAGGTACTGAATTTCTTGGGAATGTACTGAAAAAGTACTGCAAAAGTAATGATTTTTGACCAGCCTGCTTTAGTAGACACCCTGGCCCTGGTTTCGGGGTTAGACTGTAACATGAATATTTTAACTAATTGCCCTCCGAGTATTGGTCCAACCAGCCTTTGAATTTGTAGCAACTGAAATTCCTTGTGTCTTAAAAATCTTGATAACTATTTTTGGAGAGACTAAGTCTATTCAAATCAAGTTAAGATTATAATAATTTTTAGTCATTTTGGTCCTAATTAAGCCTCATTGAACTTCGACCAGTATTAAATATTTGTAAGCATGGACTGGACCAGCCCATATTTAAAACCACTAAGTCTGATGGATGAGACGACAATTCCTATCTGAGAGATCTAGTGATCTGCTCCTAAGAGACGAATCAAGAAAGTAAAATACCAATTTTTATTATTACTCTGCCTTTTACCTCTCGTTCGTTGCTCCAGCAATTGCTTGAATAAATTGCAGAGACAAACTCTTTCAAAATGAATTTTATTTCTAATGTAGAAAACAAATTGGTCATTGATAGCAGGTGAAAAAATGTAATTCAAGCACTCACTGAATCAACCATCTAACTCACATTTTTCTCCTATTGAGAAAAGCTGGTTTATGTTTAAAATTCATTTTGAATACCATTAGGAACCTACACAAGTTAAAGTTCCTTAAAAACACAAGGACAATTTTTGGTAAAAACACACTCACTTGCGTAAAAAATTGTTTTTAAGATAATGGGACGCGTTTCGGGACCTTAGCTCCCATCATCAGCAGCAACTCCAATTCATGTTGTCTCTTTTTCCACCAGAAAACTAAGAAAACATGCTAAAAAGTTGGAAGTGCAGTAACTAATTCTCAATAAGCTGAAGAAATTAGGAATTGAATTTCAGTTCCTAAATTAGGAATTTAATTTCAGTTCCTTTCTGCTTATTACTGTCCAATTCTCTACATACTTCCAACCTGCCAAGTTGCGTTAATAATTGCAAGTTTACCGCACAAAAGAAATATTGGGTTGACTGGTTTGACTCAAGATGGAAGTGGTGAAGAGAGAAACAGTATCTTGATTGTTAAAAATTACAGAGCGATTTCAGATTTAAAGAATCTGAAAGTTCGAACGTTTACGTAATTATTTTAGTAGATTCTAGGTGGCGGTAGCCACCCCGGCCCAATCCTAATATAATGTACGTTAGATTAAGGAAATTTGTTAGTGATAGTTTTAAAATGGAAAAATTGAAAAAAAATAAATAAAATACAAAAATGTCAAAAAAAAGATAAGGTAGGTGTTTATTTTTGGGTGGCTTGCCACTGTGATTTTCTCTAGTTTGTAGAAAGTTCGGTCTCGTAATTGAGGAGTGAGATTTCAGATGTAAATGTGTCTGAAAAAAGATCTAAACTGGAGCTGTTCCATTATGATGTATAAAGAGTCTAAGAGAGGGACTGAACTCCGATGATTCCGGAAGGGACTGAACTCCAACGGTTCCAGTATATTATATCTACTTACGTAGGTGTCCATGACATGAATACAGTACTCGCGGTAACGCCTCCTCTTATATTTTTGTCAGGATACCTTCAATCAGGTGTCTCGTTCATCCCGGATTTTAAGGCTGCGAGATTATTGAAACTATGTCAGCGTGACATGACACGACATAGCCCTATCTTGACCATGCCACATATCGCATTTCTATGTCTTATCGGGCTACTTTAAACTTTCAATAATTGGCTCGCTGTTGGTCGTAAAAGTTGGAGACTCAGACAACGATACATAAAAAAGTAGAAATTGAAAGGGAAAGAATTACTTTCCGCTCAGGCCCTGAAAGTCTGTTCGAATCTAGTCTTCGAATATCATCTAGAAGGGAGGAAATACAGAATGGATGAATGAAGAAAGAATCTAGACAGGCTCAGTGACACGCTGAGAGCCTGGGGCAGCGTCACATTTTTAAAAAAGGAAGGACCCCTGAAAAAGGTATTTTGTATTGTGTCCGAAGCAGGGGTGCCAAAAGTGCCATTCGTTAGAACCATTCATAAGCGATCCGGGACCCCTCACTCATATTCGAAAAATGTCCCCACTTTCCCAAAATTTTTCAAAGTGATGCTCTGTTTCAATTTTTATTTATTTTTTATTTTTATTTTTTTTTTGCTCTTCACTTTTGAAAATTTTATCACAATTCACGCGATCCACCGATGTATTTCCTCACGTTTCACGCAATCCACACGTACGCCTCTTCACGCTACACGCGATCCACGGACGTAGGTTGATTGCACTCCCTTGGAACGAGGAAATTTTTCATCAACAGACTTAGAGTTCGAAAAGTCGTGAAGATCTGCGAATCGTCCGAATATCATTATTTTCGGCTCCTTTTCTCGTCTCAGAAAAGAATTTCCGCATTTTCCTTGTAGTGAGGTAACTCCTCCTCGCGAGGCTCAAGCTTGTGCTCGGAAGTTTTCTTCTGCTTAACAAACGGAAAAAAAAACTTCGCGTAGTAGCTTTCAGGAATGCTCGACACGTCTATCGAGAGCCGAAAAGCTCGATAAATCGTCGGAATTTGGTTTGGTACGAAAGCACGGAAATCAGCAGTTATTACGACAATCTTGAAAGGCTCATTTTTCTCCCAGGTATTCTTTCCTAAGAAAGTTTTGAATGGTTATTTTAAATTCATGTGAGTGGTCAACTTTTTTAATATTTTCTGACAACGCATAATAAAGTTTTGCAAGATTGCGTTTGACGACTTTTTTATCTACCTTATCTTCTATTTTCATGTTTCTCGTTTTCTTCGCGAATCGTATAATATGGCAGATTTTGGCTCCCTGGTTTGAAGTGGGTCACCGGTTCCTTCCAAGCGGTGGAAACGTGCTCAATCGCCCGATCCGTGGATTGTGCGTGAACAGGGTATACACGGTCGGCAGGCGTAATGTAGGCAATTTGCACATCGGAAGTATCGGAACGATGCGTAACGGTGTAGCGCTTGAAGTATGTTCGTGATTTCGAAGGCGCTATGTATTGTGCAAGCAGGTGCGCCTTCCATTGCCCGCGATAATTCGAATTCGCAACGTCGGCGACATGAAATTCATAGAGGTGCATCCACTGCATCCTTTTTCCTGAGAACTCTGTAAGTTCTTTAACTTAAATTTAAAAAAAAAATTGAATATAATCTACCGTTCGCATACTGATTTTTATGTAGAGCACTACAGCTGCGTCAATATTTTCATGATATTGCTTAGACTGTAATCACGGAGAAAACAATTCAGCGCTGAGCCTCGACACTTAAGGTATAATAGCGCCAACTACAGGCAGTATGGCTGGACCCTAAATCTGTATAGACCTCAGCACTACTGCCTCCAGTTGTTCTGTTTTACAGGAAGTATTAAGGTTCCGCGCCAATTTGTTTTTTCCGTGATTAATTTTTTGTTACATCAACGTGCTGAATTTTTAACCTAAACTTTCATCGATGACAGGATGACGGAAGGGCGCTGTCAAAGAAGGTGTTTGATTGAGTTCTCCTAGGAGGAGACGAAGGGGACGCCCAGTGAAAGGGTGGCGACAGGGGGTTTTAAACGAAATGAGGGAGTGCCAACTCTCTGACTGGTTGTGGGAGGGCCAATTTTTGTGGCGGTTAGGTGTCGCAATTCGAAGAGCGCCATTGAAGCGTCTCTTGTGTATGTAAAATTTCATCGACCGACGAAATTTTTCGAATGAAATTACTCCGGTGCTTACTTCAGGTGGAAAAGCCCCAACTACAGGCAGTGGGGCTGGACCCTACACTGATCAAAGTATTTGTGTCCTTGTGTTATTTTTAGTCAACATGAGAAATGGAACAAAAACCAACGCAAATTTTGTGTTGATTTTGGTACAATTTGCGGTGAATTCGGCGCAGAAAACGACGGAGATACGGAGGTAATGCACTCTTCCAATTGCGACGTTGGTATCAACTACTCGTTTTTTATTGAAGTTCTTCAAGAAAACTACCTGGCATTTTCTCTTGAAATTGTCAAGCGAATGCTAGGGTTGGTTATAATGTGTTTTACCTCCTGTATTAACAAATATTTTGGGAGTTGCCCGATTCCCTCCCGGAGTTGGGGGTTCCGATTACCGCCCAGGATCGGCATGGCCCGATTCCCTCCCGACGACATAAAGGAAGTGAAAAAATCAAAATAGGGAAATGACAACGTTGCTTACCTCTATGAGTGTGTTTCCGAAAAGCGATGTACAAAAAAATCCTTGGAGTGTAAAGGGCTCCTCGTCAACAAATAAAAATTAGTGAAATTTCAGATGAATGTGCGGTGAGTTTTTATAAGAAACGCAAAATAGGAAATCACGCAGGGCTTTTTTGAATTTTTCCTTCGATGCGGGATTAACCGAATTTAATATGTCTATTTGTGTTTGCAGGAATATTTGTTTTTTTTTTTTTTTACCTGAGACCTGACCGTGTTCCTGGTTTTTTCAGCGGAATTTATGAGGATTCGCGAGTCTATCATAACTCTGGTTAATATTTCACAGAATATAACAATGTTGGGGTGGGTTTCGTAAAAAAAAGAATTAAATTTTGAATGGAAACTTTCACAAGCGTTCGTAGTTTTGCTGGGAGCTGCTGTTTTTCGGTCCAAAGTGAGGGAGGAAATAATGAGTCCTCTGCAATATAGTATTCAATCAAGTAGTCACAAAATTTCGTCAATTCAGGGCAATCAAGCTTATTAGCCATGAAGATGTCAACAAAGCTATTAGCGACTTCTTCATTGTCCGACGTGAGATCAATTACTGGCTCTAGAAGACAGTGCTCGCTGCTTGGTCAAGACAGCAGCAAATTTCAGCATTAGAGAAGCGCTTGCTCTCGGCTGAACAGAACGACTCAAGAAAGGGATGAAGACTGGACGGGAATATGATAATAAAGTGGTTTCTCTCCTCTACCTGTTGAGGTTGAGATGTCTTCTTCCAGAGCAGGTAGCCGTAGCCTACGATTCTAGTTCCTTTCCTCCCTCTGTCGAGGTTGAGATTACTCCCTCCAGAGCAAGAAGCCTACAATTCTATAAAGCTAAGTGTCTACGCGAATCCATTCTGTGGTGATGGAGACAATTTCAACCTTGTTCCTGAGGCCAACGCGGCCTTTTTGGGACTCGTACAGATCCGAAATACCCAGAACGCCTGAAGACTGGGACCGGGAGCACGTCAAAATACGGCCAGGGCAAGGAGCTCACTCTCTAATGCTGAAAAATGTAGGTGAAAGTGTAGCAGGGGTGCAGAAAGTTCCCAAAAGCCGAACCCTTGCAGTAATTCCTACGTACAGTTCTTGCCTCATCGCGGCATGTTCGATTTTCCTCACCATTTTCGAACTGAGGATGAAATTAAAGGACATTACTTTTTGAATTAGCCTCACGGCCGCGTGCGTTTGACGCACGTTTGCTGTGATAGAACCAAAAATTATTCTCAGTTTTTCTGCGATCGCAGGAAACGTGAAAAGCTAATAGTTTTAGCCAGCGCGAAGTGTTTCTCCAACTGGCAGCGAGACTCAGAAATGTTTTCCGTCCGTCGAAAGAAACCAATACTTGATATTTTCTGATATTTTGAGGAAAATATCAGCGAGGTTTACGAGTGCACTGTGAAATGAGTGAGTATACAACGTGCGCCTCAGGTTGGAGAAATCTGGGCCCCTCACATTCCACAAGCTGCATATATCGCCACGTGGGAACCGCAGATATCGTGAATATTTGAGATAATCCCATGTAAATTCGTTACCAGTAGGTATCTGAGCATTGATTAAGACGCCTCTGATGGCGAAAAAAAAATGTGGAATAATTGAATTTCGCTCCGCTACGGACACGATCTGGCCCATAGTAGGTCCCAGCTTCGGGCTTCGCTCAGAAAATACAGGCTTATCATTTATTCCATGTAAACTGGGAGTTTCGTACATTTTTGAATTTTTTTTTATGATTTTGGTCAACATAAGTCCCCAGAGTTCACGACGGTAATTACCAATTTAAATTAATAAGTACCGAAAACCACTCCCAGCCCGCGATTCTTTCATAAGTAGGTGGCGACTCTTTCAAGTTAGCAGCACTATTATCCCTCTATTTAAACGTATGTTAAACAATTGATTCTAGGCGAGGCAGCCTGTCTCACGTAAAATCGATGTTTTAAATTTTAATTGGAGGTTTGACAGTGTTGCCAACTTGCTGGAATCGCCACTGTCCATAAGCCACAGTATTAAGAAATGACGTTCGGTTCACACTAAACTTATGGCGAACAGGAGGCGTAGAATGCACCGTTCAAGGATCGACTTCAGCGGCGTTCCAGTACTTAGGGGCTCCATTGTACTCTTCGCATGAAACACCATAAACCATGGATATACATATAACCTAAACTGGGGGGGCCCCCTGACCGCTACGCGGCCCAACCCCCGGGGTGGAGGGGGGCGCCTCACGCCCTCAGGCCCGCACGCATATGTATAGGCAAAAATGTTCTTCCATTTTAATACACCATTTTGTGTTCGAGCTGCATCGATTTCAACATTTTTGACGTAACACTCAGATTTGTGAATGATGAGGAATAACTGGATGTACATAAATTCACAGTCCCTCTTACTGGAGAAACCATTTATTATGTTATTTTTAAATACTTAATTTAAAAAAAATAAAATCGGATTTAGACCGTTAAGAGTCAATAATATTTGGTCCGTCCCGACGCGACGCAGCGCCTGCCTTCTCACTTTGTATCTGCTGCTTATCTGCTGTAAATATCAATAGAAATTCAGCAATCAAGTAAATTGATCAATGCCACAAATCGAAGCCGGAAGAATGCAGGAAAAATTGAGTTAAACCTTATACCTTGGACCTTGAACCTTGAACCTTGAACCCTGAACCCTGAACCCTGAGCGATGCACCGTTCCTCAACTCTTCGAATGAGGAGCCCCTCACGAGCTTTTCCATTGTTTTATTGTTTATTCGAGTCACTCAGGTAGAATCCCACACCTTGACGTTTCTAGCGAAAACGACATATCGCTCACCTGGCTGAATCTATCCGACTCGTATCAGATTGCGCATAGACCATTACACCCGGGCCTTCCGCGGAAAAAGAGGGTGTCTCTCAAGCTATTAACATTGGACTTAAGTGACATGAGCTTTAAAAGCTCTACAACATTAAAAGTTTGTGGTTTCATAATTTTTTGCACATCTACATCTACTACAGATGATATACATGTAAAGATCATCCTTATCGATCCGGCAGTTCGTCAGAAATAGTGCTTCCAAGATTTTTCCTGTAGCTGTATAATATAGATAACCGCCTAACAACAGCTGTAAACCAACGTAAGTAAAACATATATTCACCAGATGCATTCCTTAAAACAAATATCCCTGACCGTGAAATTTGGGAAATAATGAAAAGTTTTTTTTTTGTGCGATTTCCGAGGCCCAAAAGTTTCGAGATTCATGCTGTAATTTCCCAGGATTTATACTTACGAACTGGCACCAGTACTCTTTTTTGCACTATTTCGCAACAGCTGGGCTCAGACCGGCATTTCCACGCTACTCGAGTACAACCCCAGGATTGACAACGTGGCAACGTGGGGTATCACCCAGATGAGACACTCGCATGCACCTCCGCAACTCATGTCTGATTCCAACCAACGGAAAATAATCCAAGCCCATAAATTAAGGAATCGGCAGACCATGGACAATATTTCAAGTCTTTCGTTTTTCTCAATGATCTTGTTTGTTTGTTAATTACGGGTTCTTTTTGGGAGGTCATAGGTGCATGGGTGATTTCACGATACCTAACAGGGATAGCTAAAATATGCAACACCTCAAAAATAAAAGTGCACCAATTTAAAACAATGGTCCCCGCTCACCTCTAATGGGAAAGTGCACCACGATCGATTTTTAATTTATTATTGCATTGAATTCCTCTCAAGATGCTGATTAAAAGTTATCAAAGCGCCACTTTTCTACGATGCGCCGTTTTCGCACAACACGCCCAAAAAGTTGCCATTTTTGAAATTTTAAGGATAGATCTGCAATTTTTTCATGCATTACAGGGTCATTGAAACGCTTCCTTGCAGACTTGGAAAAAACGAAAATCATGAGCTTGCGTATTTACTACTGTAAAATGCGGCAAAGTTGCTAATTATTTTCAACTAAATTATCAGCTGGGCCGTATGGCGTAGTGTTTTTTTAGCCCTAGATATTGAAAGTAAGCAGTAAAGATTGTTTAATACAAAAGACAACTCACCAGCTTCTTCTGAAGGACCGTTGCAAGGGCTGTTGAGATAGCCGCTCCTTGCATGGCCGATCTCCCTTGCAGGGAGGCGTGAATGAGAGATGCTGGAAGAAAATTAGCAGGATATTAATTTAATATGAGGAACTGGTTCTACACCAAATAGAATAGGTATTGGTTTTTATAATCGGCGGCTTATACCGGGTGTTTCAGAGCACACGTCCACTACATTTTTTTCGAAAATGGCCGGAAAATTGATGTTCCGGCCGAAAACTTCTAGGGGAAAATCGAACCCAAGGAATACGATGAAAATATCCAGAAAGTATCAATGAGGTTTTCTGTGTTGCTCACAAAATGTATACAATTTTTTTGCTGTATTAAAACTCTCTCCGCAGTCAATTTGAAGACTGGCTTTTCTTACCAGGCGTTTTGTTGTCCCTCCTACACCATCGCATGCGGATTTACCAAGACTTGTTGCAAAAAGAGTCCAACTGAACCTAGTTTTTACCGCAAAAATGAAGCTTACAAAATATATATATTTGACTGGTGCTCTGCTCACTCATGGTTTGGGTCAAAATTTTTTCTCTATACGTCGTACTTTCAGTGACAGGTGTACAAATTTTTAGCCCGATATCTTCACAACTCAAATTTTTACGGAGATTTTTCGGAGGACAGGCGCAGCCATTTTAGTGATTCCAGAAATGCATTTTTTCAAAAATCAAAACTTTGATATTTTCTTTGTCAAAACCTACTGTGTATTTTGAGCTATAAATTTGGACTTTCTCTTACCCTGTTCTAAAGAACAAGATAAAAAAAAGCATGCAAATCCGAGACTGGTGGGGAACTTTGGTCATTTTTTGGTTGATTTGGCATGGAATGACCCTTCACTAAAAATTTCTTCGCGATTCGTATACGGATTGCTATACGGTGTAGCGCTTGAAGTATGTTCGTGATTTCGAAGGCGCTATGTATTGTGCAAGCATAGGTGCGCCTTCCATTGCCTGTGATAATTCGAATTCGCAACGTCAGCGAATCGAAATTCTTAGAGGTGCATCCTTTTTCCTGAGAGCTCCGTAAATTCTTTAACTTAGATTAAAAATAAATTGGATATAAACTACCGCTCGCATACTGATTTGTATGTAGAGCACTACAGCTGCGTCAATATTTTGATGATGTTAGACATTATAGTGCAGCCACCCTTTCAAATCCATCGGTCTTGCCCCCCCTTTAGCAAGACTTTCGAGCTCTTTTTTAGAGTGGCAATCTGGATCGGGGTATATGCATTTTTTAGCGCTGGGTTCGAGCCAACTGTTGGGTATAGCATTGTACTCGTCCGTTTCACATATTTTGACCAATGCCCACGATATTTCATGAAAAAAATAAAAAGCATGAAGAATTCATTAGATTATTCCTGATGCCAAAATTTTATTAACATTAACTGAAATATAAAATTAAGAGCATATTTTATGACTAAGAAAAAAGAAACACATAATATAAACATTATGCTCCCAAAAGCTGTCATTTTAAAGTCATCACAATTCATTTTAAACACAATCTCAGCAGCTTCTTTTGTGTTTTTATTAAGTTCAACCATTATTACCTCATGAAATCAATTCTTAAGCTGCACAGCTGAATATTTTCTACGATATATACGATATAATACGATTCTAGATTCTTTCCTCCCTCTGTCGAGGTTGAGATTACTCTCTCCAGAGCAAGTAGCCTACATATGTATGAAGCTAAGTGTCTACGCGAATCCATTCTGTGATGATGGAGACAATTTCCACCTTGTTCCTGAGGCCAACGCGGCCTTTTTGGGACTCGTACAGATCCGAAATACCCAGAACGCCTGAAGACTGGGACCGGGAGCACGTCAAAATACGGCCAGGGCAAGGAGCTCACTCTCTAATGCTGAAAAATGTAGGTGGAAGTGTTGCAGGGGTGCAGAAAGTTCCCAAAAGCCGCACACTTGCAGTAATTCCTACAGTTCTTGCCTCATCGCGGCATGTTCGATTTTCCTCACCATTTTCGAACTGAGGATGAAATTAAAGGACATTACTTTTTGAATTTGCCTCACGGCCGCGTGCATTTGACGCACGTTTGCTGTGATTGAACCAAAAATTATTCTCAGTTTTTCCGCGATCGCAGGAAACGTGTAAAGCAGCTGAAAATAATTCTTTTTTATTAGGAAGTATAAATATTCTGTTCCAAAATAGGAGGCTTATATACAACGGGTGGGTGCATCAATATGTGACTGGATCCGCGAAAATGGACCTTATCCTCCCGGGGGAAAACGTGGTTTATTTTATTTTATTTATTTTGCAGTCAGTAGGTACACTTATTCCCTTTAAGGGATTGTACAAGTCAGTTTACAAGATAATAGTACTACAAGTTAACAATTGTTTCTAATAATCAATAACTTAATAGTATTAAAGTGAGTGGGATTGTATTTTGACCATTGTTTTGCTGCATTTGGAATGCGGGTGATAGGTATATAACCTGTAAACTTAATAATAATATTCCCCTCTTAGTATCACCTGAAACCGACCTGACATGGTCAGGGTGCCACACACGGGAGGGATGAGGCGCCCAAAAGTGAGGCTCTGCTGCGCGCGCACGTCGCATGTTTGGATTGTAATTTTGCGGCAGATTCGAACCCAAGGGGCGAGTTCCATAATACATTCTTCTCAAATGCACAGTATTAAAGTAAAAAAAGTCCAGAGTTTTAATCACGATTACTTTAATTAAATTTAACCTCTCGTAAATACATACGTAAAAAGGGTTTCCTTCTCCGTAAATTTTAACAGTTTTATAGTAAGTTTAGTGATTAAAATTTACAATTTTTAGGAGATTTTTTAAAGTTCTTACTACAAGGGAATGTCTTGGCGAAGATTCTTTACTTTAACTCGCTTGCTCTTGACTTTCACATGGATGAAGCTAGCAGAACTTTTCGTGGAAGGGAGGGGGAGGATACGCTCCCAGGTCGCTCCCTCAAAAAAAGAAGAAAAACCGCAACAATGATGCTGTGGGATGTTTCTTTTGGGGGGGGGGGGGAGCCTCTCGAGAAGGACTGGGCAGTGGGCTCCTCTGATGCCAGCTTTGCTCTCTCTCTCTGATATTTTGGTACCCTGCTACGAAATTTCTTTTCCATTTTACTGTTAGCCTTTCATCCTTACTGCTACACGAATTGTTAATTTGAGAGAATAAGATTGAAGGAAATTCATTTGTGAGCTGTCTGGAAAAGAGAATTGGACGTATTTATGCTACAAGGAAATATGTGCAAATGAGTGAAAGCAAAAAGATTAGTGTAGCTTGTGAGCCCTATGCACATAGATCCTCTTGATTCGATTTATTTTCGCATAATTCTTCTCAGCATAAATACGTTCAATTTTATTTTAGCACTTTCTCGTCTCTTTTCTAAATCCTTAAGCTTCAAAAATCTCAAACAATATTTCCTCGATAAAAGCAATAGGTACCTGCACCCGCTATAATTATGATTATAGGCATAAGTCTATTGCTATAGCGTACCTACATTTAGAAACACATAGGTACCTACCTCAATTACTAAGTTTAATAATGTATGTGTCTCCTGAGTATCTTTGCAGAAAAACACCATTGTTACTGTCTGAAATTTTTACAGGATATTCTTTCTGTCTTGAAGAGAAATCAACGGAAATTAAAAGAGAAAACTGGGATCATT
The DNA here is from genome assembly GCF_001854935.1 of Bemisia tabaci. Taxonomy (NCBI): domain Eukaryota; kingdom Metazoa; phylum Arthropoda; class Insecta; order Hemiptera; family Aleyrodidae; genus Bemisia; species Bemisia tabaci. The sequence continues at coordinate 857,220 of NW_017547112.1, read as the reverse complement.
TCTCCTTAGAAAAAATAAACATGTTGGAAAATGACTAACGTCTTGAATCCAAAATGCATGTTTTTGGACTTAGGCCATCAGTGTGCTCAAGAAGCAGTATTCTGATTAAGTGATGATTAAAGTATTAATGGCAATATTTGTTGAATTCGTAATTTGTATGAATTATTACATTTTGAATTTTTTACTTAGAAAAATCTTTGACTCGGTTTGTTTTGTCCTCCACGGTAGCTTCTGATTCATTTTTGGACCTTTGAGTATAAATTAAGTGTTTGTAAAGCACTGATTGGCCTAAAACATATTATTTTAACGAAAGTATTAGCAAACCCCCAGAGTTTGCTTTAACACATTTCAATATAATCGCAAAAAGAAGGATATAAGCCTGACAAATAATGTAATTCTTCAAAATGCAGACATTATTTTACTCTAAAAAAGTAGACATAAATCCAATGAATAAAAGCTACCGTTGTCATGAGGGGAAAAAGGAAATAGGAATTGATTAAAAACTGTATCTTTTTTGTTTTCATGTATTTTTTTAAAGAGGAAACAGAAAAAGGTGACCAAAAATTAACATTAAAGTCTATCAGGAACAGTAAAACATTAGGTCAATGTTGAATATAAACAAGAAAAGGATACAAGAACCGTACTAGAATTCCGTGCTGGGGTAGGGATCGCGACGGGATGAATAGACCAGATCCCAGATCTGGGTTTCACAACACAAACACACGTGCGTCCCATGCGACGCGACGTGCGCGCGCAGCAGAGCCTCACTTTTGGGCGCCTCATCCCTCCCGTGTGTGGCACCCGACATGGTCATGCACTGCTATTATTTAAAGTGTTTAAAAATGGGTATGTACTCGCACATCGAAGTTTGAATTTTCGAACCTTCTAACTTTTCAACATTTTGATTCATTTCATGTTATCGATTGAATCATAAGTCAAATCGATGACTGAATCATATACACAATCGCCAGTACCTTGCCTTCGCTCGTTTCCCTATAAAGGTAATGAATGCATGAACGAACAAACGAACGAGAACGAACGAACGAACGAGCGGAAGACCGAATGAGCGAACGAACGAACGAATAAATAAACAAAATAAATAAGAGGCACTGAAACCTACTAAGACTCTGCTGTTATAACTGTTACAATCCTTACGCACCACATTACAACCAGATATGTTAAATTTCATCAGATTGCACGAAACATTTATAGTAATGGATCTGCACTCATTTCTGCCAGGCTGATACCACCATTCACTGCGGTAGTGGCTGTTGAGTTAATCCCACAATTAACGTCACTAGTCCCAGAGAAACATCGGACTAATAACTTAGGGATGATTTCTACTAGTCGTCCGTTCAAATAGTATTTTCTTTAATAACATGTCAACTGACTTTAGATCCATTTTCCTCTAATTTTAGGGCTAATCCTACATCGATGAATGCTTTTGGCGCGTNTCAAAAAACTTAAATTCGATCGAATAGCTTTCTACTTTCACAATACACGGTCTCGTCAAGGTGCGTCTTTGACCTCGCAGTGTTGGATCGTGAATTCTCTTTTTATGCTGTTTGCCTATTTTGAAATCTCTGTAAATGAAAACTAAAGGGGTTGATATGTGCGAGTTAATGACGCGCCTTATCAACACATTGTGTTGGAGTTCACTGCTTGTTTTGAGATTAGCTTTGATCAAATCAATGAGGGCTCTTAGACCTGGTGACTTTTTGAGTTTGACAAACAGCACTTGGTTGTCTTCTGATCCTGTTAACTCGTGTTCTAAATCCATGGAGTGCATTACGGCTTTGATGATGATGATGGTGATCAGAGTCCATAACTTCTGAAGAATCCCTTGATTACCCCCGGCATGCGAGTCCCAGGTTGTAAACTCGTTTCGCATTTCAGGTGGTGTAAATTTATTAGCTGATACTAACACACTATCAGTGAAAATACGAGTGAGAAGAACAAAGTGCTCTACCCCAAAGAGATCACTCAGGACTCGGAGCAGTGGAGCTTGCATTTGTGCCCTGAACATGGAGTTCCACTGCTCCAAGTCCATGTGGAACCTCACCCAGATGTCTGTGGGTGTTTCAGGCAAAGTAATTAGGGAGTCCATTTTTTGTCGTAATTCGGCCCCTGACTGGGTGATCGACTGTTGTTTGAAAAGACGCAGTATTTCTCTACTCAGATTGCGTTCGCAGGCCGATGCCGTCATTCGGCATTTAAACGTGAGTATAGAAAACACCCGTGGATCAATTTTCAACTCTCCTTCTTTGGCCATGAGCTGAATCACTGCCCATAGCACAGGAATCTTCCCAGTTCTTTCCACTTCTTCGTTGAACTCTTTGATGCTGATCTTTTCTCTGGATAGAATTTCAAGAATCAGTCTAGTTTGTTGGAGTAATCTTGATTTCCGCTTTTCCACTACTGCTAGCGCATCTGCAGGAAACACCTGATATATGTGCTCCCAGTCTGGTGTGATTGGCTTATCGTTTAAAAGGTCTGAAATTTGGGGAAAATAATCAAAGTCAAAGTTTTTCTTAAAGATTAATTTATCCCAAGCGCTATTTGGAATCTTATAGCATTTGCGTAAAGAACCGGGATTGTTCTGATCAATTAAACGTTTAATAGCAGGGTCAACATTGACATATCGATAAGTGGCGGGGAGCTTATGATATTCATTATAATAGGCAACAAAAAATTCCCTTTTAAAGTTACGGATATAGGATAAAGTTACAATATAATTCAATTATTTTTTGAAGAATACGTTATCGATTTTCCTAGTTCACGCCATTCATCCACTTCCTTTAATTGGCAACCCTACTTTGTGAATCGTTAATATACAACGATTAACTGATTCATGTCGCTCTTTTATTTTATGTTTATCTTGTCAGCTTTTGGGAACTGAATAAAAAATCAAATTTGAAAATAAGTAGAAAAATATAATTCATTCTAGAAAATCAATGTAATAAAAATGGAAAGAAGGAACAGTAATTGAACGTATTTTCTACGTGAAAATACATTACTACAAAAGTATAATACATATAATACTACAAACAGGTTCCTAAGGCATCTCGGAAACACTTTCAATATATATGCAGGATCACAAGAAAGTATAAACAGTAAGTGGAAAGAAATGAATTTTGCATAAACAGAATTGTTAATGCATGAGTTAGTTATATATTTGTTTATTCAATTTGGAATAAGTAAGCAGTATTAATTATTCTCCGTGTTTTCATATTAAGAAATAACTGCCGAACGAATGCCTTTTGCATTATTCTCCGTGATTTCATATTAAGAAATTACTGCCGAACGAATGCCTTTTGCATAATGTCGAACGAACTTTTGCATAATTGAGTACAATAAAATTACGTCAGGATCACAAGAAAGTATAAACAGTAAGTGGAAAGAAATGAATATTGCATAACCAGAATTGTTAATGCATGAGTTACCAAATTAAGGATGCTGTGCTGGGCTTATGTTTAGCTACTTTTTTGCTGAACTCAAGCTAGCTTCTCTTGCTCCCAGAAAAATTCAGCTTGGATAGAGATGAAAATTATCTTGGAAGAAAATGGCAAAAATGGTCAGGCTTGGACCAAGCTCTTTGTATCAGTGTTCGGCCGTAAAATGGTACCTCGACCAATAAATGAGCCGTGAGAAGAGATGGTAGAAGAAATTACATTTAGAGAAAATCGAGGATGAAAGCCCCCAAATGTCAAATGTATCATGAAATTTTGAGGATGAAAGTTCACCAACTATAAGGACTAGAAGCAGGCACTGCCATCAAAACATTGCTAAAATTAATGGCTTGGATGCAATCAATGAAAGCCAGTTCTGAGGTGGTTGAATTCATCTCACAGCAAATTGAATCACGGGTGAAGGAATTAGCACCCTGGATTAAGAAAATCGTGCCGGGCACTAGTGGTGGCACGTTTGATCACCGATACGGTTCCCAGGAGTAGTGATGTGGGCTTACATAAACTCCACCTCAATGATCTTGAAACACGTCGGGGTCACCAAAACTGTAGGGAAAAAGGGGGAATGGGAAGGAAATAAGGACAAATCTATCGGGATCAGATAAGTGTGTATGAACGTGAGAGAGGATCAGAAAGACAAGTGGTGGTGCGTAACCATAGATACTTACAAGGGATATATACATGATACAGTCAAAATCGTACACGCTGAAACTAAGAGGCTTGATTCTTGATTTAAGCAAAAATCCGATTGAATCAGGAGTATTTTTTCTTGTCGATGATTTTAAGAGTCCGGACTCCAGATCCAATGTGTTTTCTTTTCCAGTGTTGGAAAAGCAAACTTGTTGGCTCCGATGACCACAATGCGCTTGGGCCCACATCATCAATCGGTCTGAAACACATGCGAGAGAGCCCCCGACGATCTTACGTTAGTACCGAACATGGGGGACAATTTTCCGGTGTAGTGTTTCGGTTGATCGCTGGATGCAAGTTACTCACCGTTTGAGGTGCGCACGCTCAACGTCAAAAATAATTTTCAACGTCCCGTTCCTCTGCCCAACATTTTACACCAGCGTAAGGGCCGCGCAGACCCGAGCCTCGCAAGTGACACTGGCTTATTTTTAGCCTCCCCGTGCTCGGACTGTATACCATCCCGTCTTTCGTGCAGTCTATCAGTAAACACGTCTGCTGTTACGCGTGGTTTTGTGAAGTTTTAGGAATTCCGCGACTTGAAACTCAAAACTCCGAGAATTTCAGGATTACTGACGTCCGATTAGGTGTCCCCAACGAGGAAGGTCAGGTGTCAAACGAGTAAGATAGCACATTAAAACCGGGCGGGATAGAATCAATTGAAGTCCACTCCTGTCAATGTAAGTTTTTGTCAGCGGTATTTTTTTTGCGAATTCTCACATTCACATTGATGACCGAAATCGACTTCGAGTGGAGTCACAAACGCATTGAGCGTAGCGTAAAGGCTCGATAAAAATCCGGCGGAAAGTAAAATGATGATAACTGAAGTATCAAAAAATTCCCGGAAAAATTGTGTTTACTACAGGAAAGAAAATGAATATTTTCGTAATGGAGGTGGCATGCTATGTTCCGGCCACGCTTCTATGATGCTCCGTAATCAACTCGGTATCCAGAAATTCAAATCGGCTTATGGAGCCATGACGCCGGGGATAAATGGACCACCAGACAAGGTACAAAATGGAGATGTTGCATTAGTTAGGAATTTGCGATTTGACTGTTCATTCTTATGTTAAAGTTCGCGAGAAACACGATGGTGCCAAAGGTTTTCTCTGAAATCTACTCCCAAGCTCAAGAAAAGCTCTAAGTTGAGGCCAAAATGGAGGGGATATCCCTTGCTACCCCGAGGGTCTACGTCTACATCAAAATAAACTCTCCACGCAAAGATAGAGAGCAAATACATTAGCAATGATGCCTTGTTTTCAGTTTTCGAGTCCCCAAATAAAGTGGCAGCCTTGTCAATGTATTTGCTCCCTATCTTTGCATGGAGAGTTTATTTTGATGTAGAGGTGGACTCTCAGAATAGCGAGGGAAATCCTCTCCATTTTGGCCTCAACTTAGAGCTTTTCTTGAGCTTAGGAGTAGATTTCAGAGAAAACCTTTGGCACCATCGTGTTTCTCGCGAACATTTACATAAGAATCAACAGTCAAATCGCAAATTCCTCACACATGCAACATCTCCATTAAGCATTCTGATACTTGTCTCTCAACCAATAGTTCGCGTAGAACACGATTATAGGAACGAAAATTACTCAAACTAACTCCTAACCAGGATATTTTCGTGTTTCTTGCTGCGTGAATTCAAACCTCCCGCCCATGAAAACTCAAATGTCTGCGTGAGTTAAATCGCACACTACACGTTATCGTGGCGGTCTCTGCGATACAAAAGTATAGTAGCCTCAATCAAGGCGCTTTGGCTCAGCTTTTGTAAATTGTTTACTCATTGAACAATAAAGGGTGGAAAAGGAACAATGCTCGATTGAGAAGCGTGCCGAAACCCTTGTAAGGCGCGATTTGACTCTCGTAGAAAACTGAGTATTTTGTGACCGGGCAATTCTCCCGTAACCAATGCACGTTAAAAACGTTAATATCTTAGTTAGGAGTTGATTTCAGTAATTTTAGATGAAAGAATCATGCTCTTCGTGAAATTCTGGTTCAGAAACACACTGGAAGGAAAACACATTGGATCAGAGTCGAGACTCTTGAAAACATTGACAAGAAAAAATACTCTTGATTGAATCAGATTTTTGCATAGATCAAAAGGAAATCCGCTCAAATTAAGAGGCTTAGTTCTTGATTTAAGCAAAAATTCGATTTAATGAAGAGTATTTTTTCTTGTCGATGTTTTTAAGAGTCTGGACTCTAGATCCAATGTGTTTTTTTTTTCCAGTGTATAACAAAGTGCTTAAAATCGTGCCTTGTCTAGTGGTCCATTGGTTAATTAATAGGGATGAACTATTAATGACGCCACAGGGTGACGTGTTCACCGAGAAAAAAAAAAACACCCAGTTTTTCTACGTTACAACGGTAGTAATGTCACACGGGATTCCACGGTAGTAGAACCGTGGATTTCGATTCTTGTAACGATGAGCACGGTGATATGACAGTGTTCACCGTAATATTACTGTGGGCACAGACATACTGCTATGAGCATGATTATGTTACTATGCTCATTGATAATATTACCTAAAGCCACGGTTCCACTACCGTGGAAGCCCGTGTGACACTATTACCGTGGTAACCGTTGAATAACTGTGTTTATTTTTTCTCCGTGTCGATAACATAGCCGGGGTGATTAAATAGGAGGCGGCTGCAGCGCGTTGCTGTCACCCGCACTGCGGAAAAAAAAAAAAAAAAAAAAAAAAAAAAAAAAAAAAAAACACGTTGAATCTAGAGTTCAGACTCTTGAAAACATCGACACGAAAAAGTGCTCTTGATTCAATCAGAATCTAGCCTAAATCAAGAAAAAAGCCTCTTAATTTATGCGGAGTTCATTGTGATTCAAGCAAAAATCCGATTGAATGCAGATTATTTTTTCTTGTCAATGTTCTCACGAGTCTGGACTCTAGATCCAATGTGTTTTTTTTTTCAAGTGCGCGCCGACGCGGATAATATTCTCCGCCTCGCCTCCGGGTCTAGGAAAGGGGTCTAAAATTACAGCGGTTTGGCGCATTGGATTTTATTTGACCTGAGCGACATCCTCAAAATTTTTTTTTTTTTTTTTTTTCAATTTTCAGATGTACATATGCCCTTTGTGCATGAAGACCGATTTCCCGTCCCTAGACTCGCTCTGCTTCGAACTGACGAAGGTTACGATCAAACACATCCAATGCCCCGTCTGCGCTGAAACAGTCCTGGGTTTAGACAAGTACACAATTCACCTATACTCACACTTGCTGCAGAAAGAAAACCAGTCGAAAAATAAAACCAGCGAAACCGTAACCCTGAACGTGCTCGTGAAGAACATGTGCAGGGTTTTAGATCCGCAGGCTGTGAGCCCAACGCCGGGAGTCGATGCCGCAGACTTCATCACCAAGAACAAAGATATCGTCGACTTCTCCCTTGTCGAAAAGTCGGACACCCATGTCGCTCGTCGAAATGGTGACGCAGACAGAGCTTTGAGAACAAGCCCCCGAGTCGAACAATCCAAAACCAATCCTCGAAGTGTTCTGCCCGGTTTCGCTCAAGAACTCCTTCCGTCCGTCGAGAAACTGAGCAGCATAGTCGCTCAAAATTTTCCGACCCAACCTCTTGACGCCCCCAAATTGCATTTCCCCGTGACTTGTAAAGAGAGTCGCGACATTTCTATTTCTCCGAGTCATTTCACTCGTGCAAACCGGAGCGCACCCGTTGTTTTGGGGTTCTCCTCAAACGCCGCCCTACCTGCAGGAGAGTCAAACGGAATTGTTGCTCCTAGCTTCGCGCACTCAAAGGACCCGCCATTGTTGGCTGAAGGTAAAGAGAAGTTCAATTTTATCATTAGATTTCATGAATTCCCTTATTTTTTCATTGTAAATAGAAGGGTTCAGAAGAGGATGGAATGTTGGTGGTATCATTAAAAAAACTTGTGATAGCGCCTTAACTCCATGGACCGGAGAGGGGGGATGTCAAATCGTAAATTACCTTTCGAACGTTAAAGGTATCTATTTGAAGAATATGAGTGAATAGGGCAGTGTGAAAGCCGAACACGCCATCTTTTCCAGTTTAAAAGGCAGGGAAACCTGGAGATGTCAGGAAAAAATCGTCACATCACCTTTCATTTGCTCTTAGTCCAGGCGCCTGGTAGCTAATTTTATGTATTTAACTACTTTGTGTCAGAACATGAGGGTAAAAATTCTCAGAGAGAGAGGGGGGAGGGAGGGAGGAGGGGGAGAGAGACTTCAATTTGCGAAAAAAAGCAAACTATGATAAAATAAGAATTGGAACCACATCATTTACCAAGTTCGAAACTTTCTGCAGGTATGTAGATTAAGAAATTGCGGAGCATAAGCAATGTAAATTTTTTTTATATTGATTGATTAATTACCTCCCTACTTATCTATTTATTGATTTTACCCTGATTGCAATAGAACCTGGTTGAATCAAGGAAATTAAATCAATGACATTTTTCGAGAAGTTTTCTTCGAATCGAAGATAAAATCCCTCTTTGTTTGGTACATTGCAGAGGTGCCCCCTTAATTTAACAGTTTAAACAGTAAAATGTTTAACTGTTTAAATGTTTTAACAGTATAATGTTAGAAAATCTAATTTTCCAAATGCTGTGGCAACCCTGGTTCCTTGCGTTTTAATTTTTTCTGTATTGTCGGATCCTCATTGGTTCTTGTCGGATGTGCCGCTGTTTCAGTTGTAACTGAGAAACCCGCCGCGGAGGGAAAGTCGCCCGTGGAAGTAAATCCAAGTTTTTTTTTCGTTCTGCCCGAGACCAGCGAGAGCGGCGCTCGGCTCGGGAATCCTCATCCCGAATTCATGACGATCGAGAGTCAAGCGAAAGCAACCGTCGACAGTCGCCACGAGGAAGCGTTTTCCGGAGAGCTTCCCGCGAGGTGCGACTCGGCGCCTCGAGGGAGCAACCACAGTCCCTTCGAGTTCGAGGAGTTCATCAAGCTGAAGCCGGCGGACGCTCCGAAAGACGAGCGGAAGCCGTTCAAGTGTCCCCAGTGCAGTTTCGCCTTTCCGGACGTCGGCATCCTGAAAATGCATCAGCAGTTGGTCCACAAACAGGATCCCCCCGGCGTCGGCAGATGCGACAAGAAGGTGTACTGCTGCCAGTACTGCAACAAGGGCTTCAAAATGAAGGGCAGTCTCCTGGTCCATCACCGTGTCGCACACAAGCATCTTTTCCCAGGTGTGTGATTGTACTATCCTTCCTCCAGCTACAGCCGAATTTTCGCGAGTGGATTTGGTCGACTGTTAACGACTTTTCTCTGAAGTTCACCGGAAAAAAAACACATTGGATCTGGAGTCCAGACTCTTGAAAACATTGACAAGAAAAAGGACTCGCGATTCAATCGGATTCTTGCTTAGATCAAAAGGAAATCCGCTCAAATTAAGAGGCTTGGTTCTTGATTTAAGCTAAATTCTGATTGAATCAAGAGTACTTTTTCTTGTCGATGTTTTTAAGATTCTGGACTCAAGATCCAATGTGTTTTTTTTTCTAGTGTTCCGAATCTCTGGAAAATCCTATCCTGGTTTCTCTCACCAATCATCAAAACCAGTGGACACCGTTGTCACTAGATTTGACCGATCAGATTCGTTGGTTTTTTTAATAGGTCGAACCCTTTTTAGAACCACCTCGCGAGGTGGCACCAAAATCACTTACCAACGTTGCGATTCGCTAGTCACGGAATCGGAAGTTCCGAACTCTGACAGAATGGCAGCTCGGAGGTTCGGGCACAGAAGCAGTAAGGAACCTCTAAATAAAATTCGCTTTTTTTCGATTAGATCGGCGAGGTGAGAACTAATGGAGAAAAACGCTTTGCTGCAGTCAAGAAGTTTTAAAACGCAGCTGCCTGATGAATTTTGGTCAGCGTTTTCATCTATCCATCTAACCCACTCGGGAGTTAGGTCTAGAATTTTGGAAGTGGTCGGCATCGCTGCCAGCATGAAAACCAAATGTTATAAGCGCACTGTCATCTGGAGGGAATTTAGTTTTGTTGTAACGTAGGTGGCAGTTTGTCCATAACTTCGACCAAATCCACTCGCGAAAATTCGCCTCAAGTTGTCACTTGCTTACATTCAGCGATCGAGGACTGGCCGCGGCGCGATCGGGAGTGTAGTCAATCCTCGATCCCTATTGGACGACTGCACTGCGGTCGCTTGCAAACGGAACGTAAACCAGTGCCAACTTAGCTTACGCCATCTCTAAGTTTATCATCCAGCGTGTTTGTTATGAGTCTCTAATTTAAGTGTAACCGTGATTAAAATCAACCAATTTTAAGACATCGCCCAAGTAAAGGCCAAATGAAGGTGTCGAGGGCGTATTTGGTAGAAATATGTCCGAATATGAAATGAAGAAACATGAAGGGATGTTTAGGTAGCGACCCCACAAAGTTATTTGATTCAGCTTAAAAGCGTCAATACATTCAAATGTTCACTATTTCCAGTGACCGATTGCTTGAATGCACTGCACAAGCGCCGCGATGCAGTTGATTCTTCCGAATCAAGAACACTACTCAGAAGTCTTAAGGGACTTACGGGAAGTCCTGAGGGTTATAATTGGATCGCATCAGGAATGAAGTGAGTCATAGCAACTATTGCCGAATTTAATCGGCATTTTAATTTTTTACATACACTGGGAAAGAAAACACATTGGATCTAGAGTCCAGACTCTTGAAAACATTGACAAGAAAAAGGACTCTTGATTCAATCAGATTTAAGCTTAAATCAGAAGGAAATCCGCTCAAGTTAAGAGGCTTGGTTCTTGATTTGAGCTTAAATCTGATTGGATCAAGAGAATTTTTTCTTGTCGATGTTTTTAAGAGTCTGGAATCTAGATCCAATGTGTTTTTTTTTTTTCAGTGTATGTATAGAACTTCACCCTAACCGCCGCATTCCAATAACTTGGATTCACTACCGGTTATTGGGAGTTTGAATTTTTACGCGGCACCATCTTTTTATTATATTCTCCAAGTTTTTCACCACAAGTTGTCCAATTTTTAGCTTGGTTTTTTCTCTGCTAAACTCGATCCAATTGATATTGTACAATCTTATCGTCCAACATGCCACGTATTAATGTTCGTTAGCGGTTTGTCCCTTGATTTTTTAGCCCACGATCTTTCCATGCATTAAAATTGTTATATCTTCCTCAGTTCACATCTGAGATTCCCAAACCATACCGTACACCCTCGCACGGGTTTCACGGTCGCATAAATTATGACAGGTGAATGTAAACCGATCAGGTGCCGATTTTTCTGAGCTTGCTTTGAGCGAACCTTTAACAGGTTCGCTACCTTCATAATCAGGTTTTTGTTCACTGCCACTGGGGAAAAAAGCCGCTTGGATCCAGAGTCCAGACTCTTAATAACATTGACCAGAAAAAATACTCTCGATTCAATCCGATATTTCCTTGAGTCGAAGAGCCAAGCCTCTTGATTTATGCGGATTTACTTTTGATTCGAGCTGAAAGTCCGATTGAATCAAGAGTATTTTTTCTTGTCAATGTATTTAAGAGTCTGGACTCTAGATCCAAGAGAATATTCATCCAGTGTGCCAATCACGGGTGTTCCAATAATTATTGAAGAGAATAAACATCAACCATCTATTTTTTTCCACAGAGACCTCTTAAAATGGTGCTTTTGAAATGTTTAGATCTGGAAAAAAGTTCCAAAGCAAGAGGCTCGGAGGGAGTGAATAGTCCGGAAAATCTTGGACCAACGGAATACGAGCACCAGTGCAATATTTGCTCCAAAACCTTTAAAAAGGTACCTGAATTAGATTTGCCAAAATTTTACCTGCAGGGTTGCCTGTCGAGTGGAAACGTACAGCTTACACTTGCTGCTGAAAGTAGAAAACTGAAGTTACTAGAACACTTCGGAGGCTCCTTACGTAGATGGAATCACCAGCAGATTCATAATTAACAATAAGTCATCGTTTTTATTAGTTTTTTTTTTAGTCCACGCATCCCATGACGTACCCGTCATATCTTCGCGACGACATGCAACCCTGCTCTCGAGTATTCTCGTGAGGATTGGTGTGAGCACTAACCACAAACTTGCGTGAATTTATCAAAATAAGTGTGTATTAATACAGGGTGTGCCTTTTCTTCTTACCTCCTAACAATGTATTTTCCCCTTTTCCTTAGATTTCCATCTATGTATTTTTCGTAAGAAATATATAGCGTAGTATATGTATTGTTATGACAATGAAGAGGGAAACAATTGAGGTGAACGAAAAGGGTTTATTCACAATTCTGGAACCCGCTAGGTCATGATGCACGACATGATGTATAAAAAATTGTATGACACGATATTGCAGGCGGTGTGAGCCGAGCTCGTTGCTTCGTTGCCCGCTAGGGGGCGACTATGGTCAAAGTCTGCACACTACTGTCATTATAAAATTGTACACGTTTAATACATTAATTTAGTTAAAGACGGATTTTTTCGGATCGTTCTTCTGCATAACTGACAAAGACACGAGGTACATGTACAAATTATAAATTAACAACTTCGAATCATTGCTTACGTCTCTCTTTCGCCCCATGATAGAGGACCTCAATAACTAGAATAGAAGAACACTTTTAAATATCCGCACACACATAGATCAATATTTCAGACGCCTTCAATTGAATCCACACTATAGAGACAGTACTAAATTGTAAAGCGACGAAGTATTATCGATGCTAATTCTAGTTCAAGCAGTTCAATTTTTAAAAAAACCGTGATGAGAAACCGTTCGAGGTACGTTCATACACCACTTTCAATTTTACAAAACCGCGATAAGAATATTTTCATTATGAATTTTGAGGTGCTCACATACACCAAATTGTGTGCCTAAGCCTTGTTATCTAAGTAAGACATTTTCCGGAGGCACGAGAATCACCATGTTGCGACTTGGCCTAACTCAGCCGAGGGCGAAATAAAATTGTCCTTGGCTTTAAGTCACCCCTTATTTTTAATCACAACTTAGATACCTCCTGATTTATTAATTTTTGTGTCAGTTTCAGATTGGAATTGTTGCTTTCGCATTTATTTTTGCATTGTCTCGCAGACATTTTTATTAATTTTTGTTAGAATTTCACGACGACGACATTCAGCGGGATGCTTTAATGTGCGCTTCGAATAGACTAATACCATGAGCTCTGGCATAGTAGTAACAAATGAATTACCCGCCAGGAGAATAACCGGCGTATCGTTTAAAATTATCGAGGGAAATTTTCCTCCACTAATTTCTAGGATAAATCTTGTACAAACAGAGTTCTCGGATGTCCGTCCACAGCGTGGTGAAATGTGCTGCTTTACTAGCGACAAACGTAACTCTTTTTTAACTGGGAATATCCCCGAGAGTTGAGGGGATAAAATTGTGCACGACATCATGACAAAGCAATTGGTTTGGTATAGGCTCACCGCAGCAGCTCAGCACCTTTTTTGGCCGGTGAATGGAGCATTGAGCATTGAGCATTGAGAGTTGAAGGAAGTAAATTATAACTTCTAAATCGAACTTAAACTCCCATGCTATGCTCTCTTTGTCAATGTGGAAAGCGACCGAAAGTCTACGTCTGAATAATCGTGCACAACATCTCGCACATACTGTGATATTCTCACATGACCCTCGGGATCCTCTCCAGTAGCAATCGCAATTATTGCATTCACCGTCTTCATCATCAACATCTCTAAGCGCAGTTCAATTAATCTCTTTCCGGATGATGGTAAGAAAAGTGACGTACTCAAAATGAACAAATGAACATAAACAAATCAGGAAAAACGCATTGAGTTTGACCATTGGGCCGCCGTTTCAGTCTCGTGACAGTTTTAGGCCTCAACAACGGAAAACTCCGCGGGTAATCCAGTGGAAAAATCTCCGTTGTCTATTACGAGCGCACCCACAATGCTGTGTATTCTGCGTGTGTTGAAGAGCTTGCCACAGACTTTTGTTTGCGGCCTCTCCAACATAATATAGCACCTCCACCTAAGGTGATTACATATCCTGTAAAAAAGGGTCACCGATGCAGTGCTGAAAACCTAGACTCTCGAGTTTCTCTATCACGAAAGTATACCAGTTTTTACCAGCTTTTTTAAGATCATAAAGGCTTTTCTTCAATAGGCAGACAAATCCTTCTATGTAGATGCCTGAACCTTCGGGTGGCGCTAAATGAATCTCTTCCTCTGGATTACTATTACGGTATGCACTTCCAACATCAACACGATGCAATCAAGATGAGAACCATCGCAGTTTTCATCGTGCTTACATCTGCGTAGGGTGTCAGTTTAACAAACATTTGGGGTGACGTAAAGAAGTGTCTGAAACGTGTGAAAAACTAAATGAAAACATTTCCAATGTTTTTAAAATGTTTCGATGAAATGTGTTGGCGATGTTTCTTGATTTCAGTGGAACATTTTTAAAACATTTTCGACACCCATTGGGCTATTAAGGTGAGGCTTAAGTGACTAAGAAAGATCATGCTCGGATTGAATTAGGAACTTGAACTTGTTCGCTTGCTATCTTATGAAGTAGTTCAAGGTCAGTTATTTTGACAGGGGCTGATTCCTCTCTTTTTTTCACTAATATTTCTCCGGCTTTGACCCATGCATATTTGAGCTGATTTTCCCCTTTTAGCCTTCGCAACGATGTAGACTGATGCAGCGCTGAAAACCTAGACTCTCAAGTTTCCCTTTCACGAAAGTACACCAGTTTTTACCAGCTTGTTGAAGACCATAAATGCTTTTCTTCAATAGGCAGACAAATCCTTCTGTGTCAATGCCAGAACCTTCGGGTGGTTCTAAATAAATCTCTTCCTCTGGATTACTATTACGGTATGCACTTCCAACATCAACATGATGCAATTAAGATGAGAACCATCGTAGTTTTCATCGTGCTTTTAGTTAGGCTTTATCGGGAGAAAACGGGTGTACTCATCAGTGATAGGTAATACAGGTGCGTGCTACCTCTACTAATAATTTTTTATTCGGTTTAGACTGCACAATATAAAATCTGTGGCTATCGTGGAAGATATCTCCTTCGGAGGCGAGTGAAAGTGCTTTTTCGACTTCGGGAAGATACGACGCCGGAAATGCTTGTCCTTGCTGTTACGGAGAGGAACGAAAACTAACCTTTGACGCGCTCACTCGGCGGTAGCCAATAATCGGACCCGCGGCGAAAGGAGGTGGGTGCAGGAAAAGTTGAATATCTCAACAACCCTTGGGACAAATTACAAAAACCCTAGCTTTTTTTAACGCTGAAAGTAATACCTACAAAACCCTATTTTTAGATTTGCTCTAGCTGTAACAGTTTTGGAGAAATCAAATAAGGAAACTTACTTTTTGGGATACCCTCGTAATTTTTATACCTTTTTTCTTACACTTTACGTAAGTCGCAAGCTCGTTGAATTGAGATCCTCGTTGAATTACGGTCTCTTGATAGTCCAGTCCATGTTGAAACACGCTCGGTTTTATCAAAAAAATCTTCATCAGGATACTCGTTTTGGCCTGTATCGTTGCTTTTTCCCGCAGGTCGTCAATCAATGTCACCCATTCATCAGCACTCAGATTTGCATCCTTCAAGACCCGCCCATTTAAAAGTAAATCCAAACTTTTGTCGGTGAACTTATCGTCCTGAATATGGTTTTTACAACGCCGGCTTTCTTCAGGGATAATAATCCGCTTTTCTAGCAGGGTCTCTGATCGTAGAGCTTTCGAGGTACGAATCAGATGTGGTTCGCGGACACCCTTACACAAGATCTTATACTAACGCGCACTTTTTACAGCATATTTATTTGATAGAGTTATTTTCGCCCCTGTTTTGTAAAGGTCGACTTTTCCCGCTAGGGGAAAAGCCGCTTCTTGGGACCGGAGTCCCGAAGGGATGATGGGTGGGACATCAAAAAGAAAGAACAACGGAGTTAGGAGGAACCCTTCTAACTTGTCCAACCTCCACGCGAGACCGCACAAATCATAACACACTAAAAAACTAAGGAGAGAACGAAGATTCAGCCCCGAAGAGCTGATTTTTNGGGGGGGGGGGGGGGGGGGGGGCTCTCGTCTACGGTCCGAAGAGGAAAATTGCTGATTTATTACACGTCGAATTGTGGCAGCTTTGAGTAATCGTCTTATTTGCCGTATTGACAATGTAGAAGATATGATTTCTGGAATGGGTACGGCCTGCTATACGGCATGATCGATTTAGGGTTTCTACATAAAAAATATGGTTGTTACCCTCGTAGGGGGATCCGTTAATCTTATAAATTACATCTTCCTTCTCCAAATCGTTTATCACTCGGACCAATTGCGGGTGATTACTTATTGGGGAATCCGACAAACTGCCGTGTGTTGGTTTGCAACGCCTTCGACGGAGATCACTCCTTAGGGGTTGCGCGGTCACGAGAGATCCAGGAACGGGAATGGCTGGAGGCCTTTGGTTGGTGTTTTCGGTTTCCTCCGCCTGCGCGCTGTTGGCGGAGGAAACCGAAAACAGCAAGTTACAAGATTCTGGCGGGAGGGTTATTGACTCTTTACAGTTTCTTTTGGGACAGACACACTTTCAGATCGACGCTTGGATTTGTAGCACTGCGTGCGGAACCAGATCCCCATTAGAGAATATTTTGCAAATGGGCGGGCGGACGCTTCTAGCGGGAGGCGGCGACTCCGGGAGGCTCCGCGAGTGGCACAGCGTCCGCGAACTGATCCGGGACCGGCTCCGCCTCGGCCGCCGAGGACGCGGAGACCTCGTCACCACGGAGCGAGCCCGGGAGACGAAACGGTCCAAGGCGCCCGAGGGCCAAAGGCTCTGACATGACGGCCACCGGGCGCCCGGGCCACCTGTGGCGCCGCGCCCGGGAAAAAGAAAATTTGGGCGAACTCCCCCCGAATCAAGGAAAAACTTACACTCCGGTAGCGGGTCACGGTCCATTTCAAGAATAAAAAACACGGAAACACACGTAAAAGAAAGGAGAAAAACGACAGAAAAATAAAATACACTTCTTATATCAGGCGATATTCTCTCAAGAAAATTTTCAACAACAACTTTCACGTCTAACTTACTTCTTAGGGAGAAACCCCTGACAACAAGGTGATATGATTCTTTAGTGCCTTTCGATGCCGTCGTCCAATAAAACTGAATGTTACCGTTATACAAACTTTTATATATTCCTCAAAACATGGGCGAAAACGTGGAAAAATGTTATCGTTTTCCACTTTTTCCCATTCGATGTCGAGATAAACTTTTACTGGGCGGTTTTCGATGTTACCGTTATACAAACTTCTTATATATTCCTCAAAACATGGGCGAAAACGTGGAAAAATGTTATCGTTTTCCACTTTTTCCCATTCAATGTCGAGATAAACTTTTACTGGGCGGTTTTCGGAATCGGCGGAGCACGCTCGCTTTCGCACAGCGCGGGACTCGGAGACGGGGGTGAAAAATATTGGGAATCAGGAACCTCAAAGGAACCGCAGGAGAGAGAATACTCACTTTTGGAAGGGAACAAACTTTTCTTATTGGTTGATAACAAAAGAGCACACTGAAAATACAAGACCAACTTTTTGCTACAACAACTTTTTTAGGTCAACAACTCTCACTAAGAAAACTCCTCCCTTTCCAAAGCTCCATCAGCTGATGTCGATCGGGGCTTGGACAGGGGGGTTCGGGAGACGTCGGAGCAGCTAAGAAGGGCTCAAGGTAAGAGATGGGAGGGTGACCAAGATCCTCGTGAAAGAGGGTATGGTGCCTCGCACTCTTCCCCAGAGCCAAACACTTCAAGCAGTCCCGAGAACTGCGGCATAAGGTGGATGGGTGATTGCCCAGGCAATTGAGGCAGCGCCCCAACTCCTGGACATAGGAGAGCCGACCCTCAGGGGAGAGGCCGGTTAGCCAACCGCAGTCGAACACGCTGTGCACGTTCTAGCACAGGGTGCACCAGGGTGCTCGACGACGGCTGGCAAACGCTAGGGGACGGGGAAAGCCCGGGGATCGCGCAGCCTCGCGCTCACGCTCACAGGGTGCACCAGGTTCCCATACTGGACCGCTTCTTGTACAAGCGGGATCGTTATTCCTGCGAAAAATAGTTTGCCGTAACTCGCCATACACTTTAGTGCACCGCTATAGTGGCCACACACTGAGAAAAAGCTATGGTTTATAAACCTATTAGAGGTAAATATGGAACACCTATAATAGTCGTAAATAAACTAATGATTCTCGGTCTGTGAACCATACTAAGGTCTCTGTACCTAATTAAGGTACAGAGACCATAACTAAGGTATATGTGCTATTATTATATGTAGAGGTACTACTATTAGTGGTGTTCCATATTTACCTCTAATAGGTTTATAAGCCATAGTTTTTTCTCAGTGCAGAATAATAGCTCTCGCACCGATTCTACATTCACGACTTATCAGTTATCAGCGATTGGGAATCCCACGTTTATTTTCTTGCTCTTTTCCTCTTTCCCCTACTTTCATCGTTGTCTCCACGGTCAGGCCAGTCGGTGATACACTGAGAAAAAACTATGGCTTATAAACCTATTAGAGGTAAATATGGAACACCACTAATAGTAGTACCTCTACATATAATAATAGCACATATACCTTAGTTATGGTCTCTGTACCTTAATTAGGTACAGAGACCTTAGTATGGTTCACAGACCGAGAATCATTAGTTTATTTACGACTATTATAGGTGTTCCATATTTACCACTAATAGGTTTATAAACCATAGCTTTTTCTCAGTGTAGCTGTATGCAGAGACAAGCTGTATGCCTTCGAGGCTTCCCTCCGGTTCCATATCTTTTCGCCATTCTTCACCACACCGCAATCGGTGGCGAGGCGCGATTAATCGATTATCGATATTTCTCCATTTGAAGCCATGGTAAAGAATCGATTATTGAGGTGTAAACACCCTGTCTATCGATCTTTTTCCATGATTTATATGGGAGATCAATCGATGTATCATGAAGCACGTCACGCCACTGACTGTAACAGTGTTGAGAGGTGTAGTGAGCCACAACGTGCACATATTGGATGAGAAATGGATCCCTTGAAAATAAAAGTTAGGTTCATGCTTAAGCGCCCGCAGTAGGTCATCTACAGCCAAGGCCAAGCTATCAAATATTAATAGCATATGACTAGATTTTTTTTTAGCTGTAACTCAAAATTTTCGCTCCTATTTTATTTTTTAAATAAATATTACAATGAAGGATGGGTGCCATTAAAGTCTGATTTGAAGTAACTTCAGCTGCTGAATCCGAAAATGGCCTTGATTTTAAACATTATGCACCGTTTTCCCAAAAAAATTGAATCAAAATTGAATTTCCCCACAAAAAACTCCATTTTTTTTAGAAACCCCATTTTGTGGGAAGATAATGGGTCAACGCAAAAAAACTAAGGTCAATTTTGAACTCAGCAATACAAATTACATAGAAGCTTGTCAACTATCTAGTCTACCATAAAGTCCACCGTGTTCCACCATTTTTTTCATTTTTGGAGACCTGTGTTTTTCTATGATCAGTGACTTTTAAGTGCCTACTATTCCTAAAATATGTAACTTACTGAGCTAATATGGGCGCTTATTAATGCTTTAGTGTCTAAACTACAAGAATACTATATGGTAGAACGGTCAAATCTGTCCACCACCCCCCTCCCCCAAGGGTGAGACTTACTTGTTTAAATCAAATCGAATGTTGCACGGTCTTAAAATGGTTCCATATGCTAAAAAAACGCCAAAAGGATTTGGAAAAAAAAAATTTAACGCGGCCCGCACAGCACCTACAGATCGTTATTTTTCCGATATTTTTGGCATTTTAACCGTCTTTTTTTATAGTTTAGTTAGTGTCAAAGATTTGACGCTAAATGTTAACGCCAAACATGGAGATGGATTAATGGAGGTGTTGCATGTGTGAGGAATTTGCGATTTGACTATTGATTCTTATGTAAAAGTCCGTGAGAAACACGATGGTCCCACTGATTTTCTCTGAAATCAACTCCCAAGCTCCAAAAACAGTCTCAAAGTTGAGGCTGTAATGATCCTGAGAGTCCACGTCCACGTAAAGACAAACTCTCCATGCAAAGATAGGGAACAAATATATTAGCAGGGTAACTGAAAGCACGGCAACCCTAAGCACGGTTCGTTTGAGTAAAAGTTATATGAAATTTTCTATCACTCAAAAAGTCTTTTCGGATTCGAAAAGTAGAGTGAAAATGGAGTCTTTCTAGCTAAAAATGAAAATAGGTTGTTCGAACTCCTGGAGAAATATACCGTTTTTTGTACTTTTTAGGGCTTATTAGAGGCTGATACGAAAATTGACTCAAAATTACTCAAAGTTTCTATTTTAATTTCTAAACTAAGATAGCTATCGAAATGATCTTGGTTTCATTATAAAGCTGGTGTAATTTGCCGTCGATTGAGTGGTCTGCAAGCTAATTTGGTTAAAAATTGAAAAAGTTATGATAGCTTGAATGAAGGGTATCCAAAATTAGCTTACATGTTTTCCTTACCAAGTAAGGCTCTATTTCTTCTTTTTTTCCCTTCAAGACCAAAAACACTAGAGTCAATCTGTAAAAATTACAGCATTTGTAGTACCCTCAGGTCTGCAACGAGGGTCAGATTTTTAAATTTGACCCATTGGTTCCGGAGAAAATCAATTTTTGGTTTCTGTTGCGTTCTATATTGACGTCCGGCTCAAGACGCGCCACTGACGAGGAGACCAAGTACAGAAAATCGATTTTATCCACTTTAACAAGCGATCAAAAACATCTAAAGCTCGTCAGAAAGTTGAAAATATGATAAAGAACATTCTACTCTTTGCGTATTTTCCCTAAGCCCCCTTTTTGGAGTTATGGGGCATTTTCGGGGCAATTTTCAATTCGATGCTATAAGCGGCCAAATTATTCAAATTTCAAAATCTAAAAGTCTCCTGTGAGGAGAGGTCAGTACCTTTTTATTGATGTGCCATATGACCCCTGCTGCTCCAAAATTTTGGGGGCCACGACCCCCCCAAAATTTTGGGGCTTTGGAGGGCTATAAGTCGAAAATTGCAAATAGCAAGGGTATGTTTTGACTTTAGATATGGATTCTAAGCGTAAAGTTACGTAGAATTGATATGGCGCACGGCCTGTTTGCTCCAAATTACTAAAGAACCCCGTTTCTCCATAAGAGGCTGTGTATTTTTGGAGAAAATAAGGGGCAAAAATTTTCTCCAATTTGCTCCCTATCTTTGCATGGAGAGTTTGTCTTTACGTAGAGGTGGACTCTCAGAATAGCGTGGGATATTTATTCTGGATAATACTGTGATTTCCTTTTTTATTCAAACTTTTGGTGAAATTCTCAGGCAGATCATTATCATTTAAGTGTTTTTTAATGAGTATTTTTGAAAACAAGCAATGAAAGAGAAATTGTATTATTCTTCTTAAATTACCGAAAACTTGGGAGAAAAATTGGAATGGTGAAATTAGACCTCTTAAGTAGAAACAGTAATAGCTCGTGCCTCTATGCTCATAATTTCAATGTGACTAACTTCATACCCTAGTATTCTATGCTGAACTTTTATTGAAAAACCTGAAAAATTTGGATAGGGTCTTCTACTACACGAATTCGTTGCTTATTTTGATCAAAACTAGCACTGAGCTTAATGCCAAAGCCTGAAATTCACTCCTGCTTGACTGACATAACTTGTGTAACAATTAC
Organism: Bemisia tabaci; assembly: GCF_001854935.1. Classification (NCBI taxonomy): domain Eukaryota; kingdom Metazoa; phylum Arthropoda; class Insecta; order Hemiptera; family Aleyrodidae; genus Bemisia; species Bemisia tabaci. Next base: position 835,402 of record NW_017547112.1, on the reverse strand, counting down.
CACGATTTGAGTTTCCTACGAGCATTCCCTTCTCGGAGAGGGGTTCAGAAAAGTTTGGCAAAGCAGCACAAGTTTACGCTCTTTTCAGGTTCAAAGTTTATTGATCGTATTGAGTAAAAATTGTAAAATTGAACGTATTGAAGTGACCGACAGACTTCTAAAATTTAAGAAAACATAAAAAATTAAAGCCTTTAGAAGCATCCAAGCACCATTATTTCCATGAGAACCGCGTCAGTGCTGCGGTTTACACGAGCTTAAGACGTGGGTCTAAAAATCCATCCTAAAAAATAATCAGACAAGAACCTGAAAAAATAAGAAATAACGAGTATCAACACAGCCGACGACAAGGAAGACGTATTCGGGCCTCTTTTTTAACTTTTCTCCCGAATCGGAGCGACACCTCATTGGCAGCATACAGCAGAGCATTGAGAACTCACGCTTCGCGTCATCGCGCCTTCAATTTTTCAGATGCACACTGAGAAAAAGCTATGGTTTATAAACCTATTAGAGGTAAATATGGAACACCTATAATAGTCGTAAATAAACTAATGATTCTCGGTCTGTGAACCATACTAAGGTCTCTGTACCTAATTAAGGTACAGAGACCATAACTAAGGTATATGTGCTATTATTATATGTAGAGGTACTATTATTAGTGGTGTTCCATATTTACCGCTAATAGGTTTATAAGCCATAGTTTTTTCTCAGTGCAGCACGGACGTCCATCAAGGACGAATAGTTGTATCTCTGCGCCGTCGTAAACGCGCATCCTTTCCCTCCCTCCCTATCCATATTGTGTTTGTTTCCGTTTGTCTCATTCGTAATGGTGCTTCAAGCACTACGTGAATATAACACAGCCGGAGGTAGGAGAGATGTGTTCGGGCCACTTTTTAAACTTCCCTTCCGAATCTGAGCGACACTTCATCGGCAGAATATAGCACAGCATTGAGAACTCACGCTTCGCGTCATCGCGCCTTCAATTTTTCAGACGCAGCACGGACGTCCTTCAAGCACGAATAGTTGTATCTCTGCGCCGTCGTAAACACGCACCCTTTCCCTCCCTCCACTTCCATATTGTGTTTGTTTCCGTTTGTCTCATTCGTAATGGTGCTGCAAGCACTACGTGAATAATTAGAGTGTAGGCTGTAAGATGGCGCCGCTCAATTTGGCATTTAAATATGGAAATGTTCCATTCATCTTTTACTACGCCGTTGTCATTGTCTGAGCCTTTCAGGACTAAATCACGTTTTTAAAGAGGAAAGGAGAGAACCATATTTAAAAAATCTAGTATACAGTTTATTCAGAACAATGATGAATAAAGCCGAAGGATTTCTAAACATTGTGCTTCGTGAGAAACGTGGTGACGTTAATCATTTCTAAAAAAAAATTAGAATACTGTTTATCCATGAATAAAAAAACAGTCAAGATGAGGGCTAACTAAACATTATGATACATTAGAAAGACGTCATGTCGATCATATTTGAAATAAGTAGAAAACTGTTTACTCAAGAACCAAGAAGAAGTTGAGACGAGGAATTTCTAAACATTGTGCTTCATTAGAAACGTGGTGACGTTAATCATTTCTAAAAAAAATTAGAATACTGTTTATCCATGAACAGAAAAACTGTCAAGATGCGGCCTAACTAAACATTATGATACATTAGAAAGACGTCATGTCAATCATATTTGAAATAAGTAGATAATGTTTATTCAAGATCCATGCAGAAGTTGAGACGAGGAATTTCTAAACATTGTGCTTCATTAGAAACGTGGTGACGTCAATCATATTTTAAAAAACTACAATACTGTTTATTCATGAAGAAAGAAAACGTTGTAATGAGGCATTACTAAACATTTTGATTCAAAGAAAGGTGATGACGTAAATCATATTTTTAAAAAACTAGAATAATGAATATTCAAACACCAAGAAGAATTTGAGATGACCGATATCTAAACATTATGTAAAAAACGTGGTGACGTCAATCATATTATAAAATACCTCAATTCCGTTTATGCATGAACAAAAAAACAGTTCATATGAAATTTCTAAACATTCTGATCCATTAGAAACGTGGTGACGTCAATCATATTTTAAAAAATAGAATATTGTTTATCCAAGAACCAAAAATTAGCCGTGACGAGGGAATTCTAAACATTTCTCTTCATGAGAAAGGCGGAGACGATAATTTTGCAGATACACAACGTCTGGTCTACTTTTTTTTACGGAGGCGGAACAATTGGCCCGTTCTTTGCAGTTCCTGTTTCACGTCTTCCCTTGCTTTCACCTAAAAAAAGAAGAAAATAGAATTAAAACCTCTTCATGTAGTACCACTATTTTCTTGAGAAATGAACGTTATTTCTTTTATGCATCAGTGGATATTATGTGGTGTATAAAGATTTCCTCTCTATCACACGTCGACGTTTACAAGAAAGTATGAACCCTTATTCGTCTGTAGCTCTCGATTCTACACGTATAGAAGAATGATAAAGGAAACAGTATAGAAAAAAGCGTGGATAATATGTATGGTGTATGCATACCTTGGCGCGAGTTCGCTGGGCTAGTTGATCCGGTGTTGATACGACCGGGCTACAGTCGTGGTCCTTGATTGGCTTCCCGCTGTACACAACATCACTCTCGACGAATGATGCGAGGGATTCGTCAATTGATTCAGTATCAGAATTTGACGTTAATAAAGTTTCTTCTGTCTCCATCTCTGTCATTAGGCGATCCAAGACTTCTTCTTCAGGGCAGATACTGTCTTGTTTCTTCTTACGTTGTGAACTTGCCACTACCTTTGGAAGGCGGGGTCTTCTAGGCAAAGTGGTTTGCTGAGCCGCATTCGACTTTTTGGAACTCGTTTCACGACTCCTGCTCCTGTTTCTCTTTGGACCTAAATGAGGGCGACGAATAATGGTTATTACGACTTGCATGTTAGTATCATTGGGAATAGGGACAGTGGAAACGACGCCGATGCGTCTTTAAACTAGGGTGTCATTCCTATCATGAGTCAAATACAATTCTCAACAACGTTCAAAACAATAATATCCGATTTTTTTTCAAATTTGGGTAATCATTCTTGAATAATTCCCTCCCCTCTTAAGTAGGATGGAATCACGATGGTGTTTGAATATTTTTTATGATAATAGATAGAGATATCCATTAATTATGTTTACCTTCTGAATCGTCTTTATCAAGTTGACGTTGATTCTCCTGCGAATTCTCCCCTTTATCGGTGTCATCGACTTTAGTTGCATCACGCTCCGTTTGTGGTGGATCGATAGGACCCTCCTGTTCATTACGATGTTCAGCGTTTCCTTCTGCAAGGACTTCCGGTATTGGAATAATTGGCTCTTTTGGCTGATCTCCTGGTGGAATGATATCCTCATCTCGTCTTACTGAAGGCCCTGCTTTTGGGTCGGAGGACTGTGCTGAAATCGTTTTTTCCAATGCAGCCAATTTGGCGGCTAATTCTTTTTCCACCCGCTCGGCGACTGCTCTCTCGAAATCTGCTTTCGTCCTAACTGTAACAGAGAATATAGTTATAAAATGATACGGTAAAAAAGGAGCTCCGCGGGAGATTTTTCGGTTTTTGGAGGTGATTCGTTGCCCTTGTTTTGTGAATTTTGAAAAAAATTCACACAAAATGAAATAATTTAGAAAAAACAGCAAAAAGATAGAAAAACTGAATAAAACCGTTGGGGGGAGTGAAGACAGCTAAAAAGAACACATTTCTACCTCTAGGAGGTGAATCAGAAAGAAAAGAGAGTGTTCATACCTGCAACACACAGAGAAGAACAGAAAACTTAGATGGTGCCACGAAACAGCGAAAAGACAGGGGAAAAGACCGATTTTCAAGATTTTTCGTCGATTTTTGACGTCTTGAAAATAGAAAAAGAGCGATGACTTGACTATTTAGCCGACAATAACACTGTAAATAAATTTGTAAGAATCTCTTTGACGATTGCGTAAGATTTCTCTTCTGTTAAAAGAGCGAGGGATTGCATAAGTAATGTTCGGAATTCCTTGTACCGGTCTTTCTATAAGTCACTTACAACCACACCTCTCGTACGGGTAGGCTTGGTGAATTTTATCCAAGAATTTCTTTATCAGATGCGATCGGCACAGAACAATGAAGCACAGTTTTTTTTAGTGTATTCTTGGTTGGATCAGAGGTTCAATCGTTATTTACGATGTTATAACAAGTTTTCGAATAAACATCCAGGAGTATCCTGTTTAGTGCCTGACAGGACGCTTGCACTAAAGCGGAGCTCTTATCCACTATCACATATTTCGCCGTTGGCTTTCTACCTTCTTCGGGGAAAATACAAATCGATTTGCCTCTCGCAGCCATCCACCTTTACTGTCGATGTACTGATCTCATGAGTGGAATTCTGACAACGAAACGACCGTCCCTTCCTCTTTTGGTGTCGGAATAAGGAACAGCATGGAGTACACATAAATCTCTTTCTTCTAAGGAGGAATGAACGTTACATCACTACCAGTTGAATCTAGATACAGAACGAACCCTTTCGTCACGTCTCTGCGTCTTGATAACGTCTTCATTGTCCATCGAGAATTTCTTTTTGCAATCGTGAGTGTCACAATGAAAAAATCCAACGCGGCTGTCTAGGTTGACTTGTATGCATGCTTCATGGTGTTCGACGGTTCTAGAAGGACACCGTACATTTTCAAAGTAAACGAGCAATACCCGTCACGAATGAAGGTTTTAATTCTGATCACACTCGACCTGCTCTGATAAAGGCAGTTTCTTTATAAGCCATAAACACAACGTCCGCCAATAAATGACTTCTTACACGGGTCCCTCTGATTTTAAAACCACTTTCAGCTTCCTATTAATCAGGGAAATGCATCACCACTTGCGTATTTGGGTGACGTCGGTAGGATACTTTCTGCGAAATCCCAGGTCATATCGCCGGCCCTTCTCACTTCGGTCGTCTCGCCGTCCATTCGCCATAAGCCGTGCAATAAAACTATATTCTCCAGATGGAAAGGATCGTCGGTGCCTAGGAAATATGGGTTTAGCGGATGTGGACGTTTCTTGGACTCTGTCTCCAATCAACGCGAGGAAGTTGATAAGATTCCTCGCATTATCGAAAATAACATTCGATAGGATGAACGTTACTTTCCTCAACGATTTGTCAGGATGTAGGTAGATCCTTGTCGAAAATTCTTCCTGCCCGTCGGTAACATCGTAATTATCTTTCAAAAGCCATATGATAGCATCCGTTACGCAGTCTTCAACCGCTTTGAAGCAACCGTCCACCCCAAGTTCTGATGCAGGGAAACTGTCTGTAAAGAAGTGCATTCGCACGTTTTCCTCGCTGTTTATCACTTCATACTAGTGAGGGTAACCTGACGGGAAACGACCTGTATTGAAATACGTGTCAAATGCCGACGAAGGATTCAAATAATGATTATAAACTTGTTTATCCTCCTTTTGACGGCAGTAGTGATTGAGTACGATTGCGTTTCCTTTTCGGCGAACAGCATTTTTTATTCTACTTGCCAGGTGAAGCTGTTCATGAGTTAGCTGACCATTCTGGAATTACTGGCCTCTCTGGAAAAGCCTTCCATACATATCTGTACACATGAAAACGATAAATGGAAGGATTCAAGAGTTCAAAATTTAATGAAGCCATTTTTCAGCCTAAATTTTAAACAGAATACATAGTAGGTAATGGCAAAGCAACATCTTAAAAATACTTGTGATGTAGAAACATGCATCCATAAATCAGCCGATGAGAGTGAAGCTAGTGCAAGGAGTAGACATTGCTTCGTCCTAACACTGCTCTAATATTCATAATTTTTATCAGACCTACTTTCACTTGCTGCGGCATAGAGATGCCTCCCTGGATAAAATAAAAATCTGTGAAATAGATTTTATGAAAAGAGTCTTGTAGAATTAGATGAAAATCGGATAAATTATTCACCTGCAAGGTAAATGGAAATGAGACATCGATAAGAATCGCCGGCAAGTGAGCTACGTGTATGACTCGGTATGACCATTTAAGCCTCCTTCATACAACTGCGTTGCTGTCTTTGGTTGCTTAAGCCAATTGTTAAAACACATCAGCATTGATCAGCTTCTTCTATTGCCATCTGAAATTTAAAAAGAAAAGAACAGTTAGACAGATTTTTTATCTGTAATTTCTCAAATAAGTCTGAGACGCAACAAATAGAACATTTTTTATTCTAAATGAGATCTTTATTTTGCCCATTGATTATTATTCAGATATATGTATAATACTACAGTCAAGGATTCATACTTTGCATTATAAAACAAATTGCCGACACTAAAGAAACTTCAAAATAGCACAGGAACAAGCTCTTTGGCTAGGTTTATAGAGGACTTAACTTTGCAGGTGAATGCGTATCTGATCAACAATTTAACATTGCGCTTCCAAACGAAAGGAAGTTTAATGCATGTTCACTGCTAGTGTTTGGTACTCACAAATATATACATAGTTTTGACACCGTAAGAAGCCATGAAAAAATAATACTGTGTTCCTGATGCATATGGAAAAACGTAATGAGAGACGATATAATGGGAAAAGGTTCGGTTTAGACCCCGAGACTTACCTATGGCTCGGGCCGTAGGCATTCGTTCCGCCCGGTTGGGGGAGCGATCTGCTGAAAGACAAGGCGGTCGTCAAGCGGGTGCTCGGCTCCCGAAGGAGGAGAGCTGTGTACGAATTAGTTCTGTGCAAAACCCAGGAGTGAAACAAGTTGATGGAGCCATTGATGGAAGAAACAGAGTGGTGAGGGAAAGAAACAGTTGAATCGTCGCTAAGTTGAAGTTCATCGTTTTTACGAGTAGGAGGGAAGCCGCTTTCCCGCATTCGCCGCGAGTAGGGGAGTTTCTACTTGGCATGAACCAGCGACCGGACGTGGACCGGAGAACTCCGCGCCGCCATCGCTACTTTCGGGCATGGGGTTTTCCTCAGTACTTGCACGTGCTCGTTTTTGCTCCAATGTCGCTATCGTATCTTTGATGACGTTCATCGCGTCCAACTTTTCTTTGCCGCTGAGACAGTCCGGCGATTTAACATGGGTCTCCCCCCAATCATCCAGGCTTGGGACTGGCGGTTCCTGTAAAACGGCGTGTTTAAAAGTCTAAGTAACAGGAAGGAGGAAAAATATGTACCTCATATCGCTTCCCTGCTACGTGTCAGGAAGTAGGTACTGTGCAAAACATTGATTATACAGTGAAATCTTCAAGTGTAAAGGCTTTGTATCATTTGATTTTTTTAAACGGGTTATTAATCAGAATCTCCATTAGAAGAGGTGTCGCTTCCAATGTTAAAGCGCAATTTGGGCATCGTGTCTTGTATACCACTTTTTGAGAAGTCTTCCTCTTGAATTTTTTCAACATGTTTCACAGCTTTACGCCAGTTCTCCACCGTTACATTCTTTCAGAGGAGCAACAGTCAATTTTTCAACGTCGTCCATTTTGAAGGTCTTGTTTTCTTCCGCAACTTCGCCTTTCACCAGCGCCCAAATAAGCTCGATCGGCGTTTATTGGCTCCGATTAGGCGGAAGCCTAACTGCTTCGTGGCCGAATTCCAATGCTATCAGGTCTAAAGCGTCACTGGCCGGTGTTAGAACAATTAGCAGGAGTTCAGCTGTAGTATGGATTGGATTGTGGTCAATTTTCTTAACCTGCGCTAGGAGGCGATAAGTTTAAAAATTTGATTGAAATAGCGAAAGTAGCGAGTAGAGCGGTATTAAAAGGTAGAGAAGGTAAAATAAAAATAAAAAATAAAATAATAAGTGACTTTTAGCGGTAAAATTTAGCGGTAAATTTAGGATTTGGAATTGCTTCAATACGGGATGCCCACACGGTGTTTCGCAGCGACCCTGCACACCTCGCAGGTGCATTCTACTTGGGGTAGAGCGGGGGGCGGCAAGCTAGGCTGTGGGGGGGGGGGGCGCAAACAGCTGGGCCCTTGCTGCTTTTAGCTGTGCAATGTCCTCAGCCAGGGCCGCCCGCTCGCGGAGCAGCTCGTCCTTTAAGGCACTTTGCTCCGTTCGCCAGCGGCGGAACTGGAGGACCTCATGGTCCCGCTGCCTGCGCAGCCTCCTCTTAACTATTTCGCCCTTCTTCCAGCTCGTTGTGGGGACCTTCTCTGCTAACATGAAGTGATAACTTGCATTATCCATACAAATTATACATGGCTCTTCCAGGCCACGCAGCATTACATCGAACCATTAGCTGTAAACTTCACCATTCATCTCATCGTGATAGTCTGCGGACTTCTTTGACCGAAAAACGAGCTGAGAGGGGGGGGGACCTTCTCTGCTAACATGAAGTGATAACTTGCATTATCCATACAAATCATACATAGCTCTTCCAGGCCACGCAGCATTACATCGATCCACTAGCTGTGAACCTCGCCGTTCATCTCGTCGTGATAGTCTCCGGACTTGTTTGACCGAAAAGAGCCGAGTGGGGACCTTCTCTGCTAACATGAAGTGATAACTTGCATTATCCATACAAATCATACATGGCTCTTCCAGGCCACGCAGCATTACATCGAACCACTAGCTGTGAACCTCGCCGTTCATCTCGTCGTGATAGTCTCCGGACTTGTTTGACCGATAAACGAGCCGAGTGTGATGCAAGAATCCATGCTTTAAGCTTCCTGCATGGCAAATAATGTCGCTTCCCCTTTTCAATGGGAACATTTACACCTCCGTTGCCATCCTCGCTCGTCCAAACGTAATTTGGAGAGTGGTTCTTGTTTACCTAGGTTTCGTCCAGGCAAATGATCGGTCGACTGTCCTGTGTCATACGGAGTTGGGTATTTTACGGAGAAACTTGTTTTTGTACGCCACGATGTATGTCCTTTCCATCAGTCGCTTCCTTCCATCATTTCCTCTCCGATATTTGAAGCCTATGTCCTTCAAAATGCCTAGCATTGATTGTTAACTACCGCTGAAGTTGATCCGGCGCTCTAGATCCATGTGAAGTTTTGCAGCAGCAGGATACTCCTTCCGATCGTAGTAATCGAAAAGCCTCCTACTACCAAGTGGTACGAGTTTTTTGTGGAGTCAGACGAATCCGACCAGAAGAATTCAATTTCTTTGCCTGGAAATTTATTTTCGACTTATATTTGGAATTCCCCCCTGAAATCCCGCCTCAATAGAGACTGTTACCTTTACAGTAACCGTTCTCAACCATACAACCACACTCATTAGACGACGACGCGACGTTCCCTCTTTCGTTCGATCTCCGGGTTCGGCTTCTCAGTCGAGTTTCTGATTTCCCGATTTACTGTTAGTTTTCTCGTTGCTCTTGCACTTCCTCCATTTTTTCCAACTCCTCCAGGGCTGCGTCCTGTGGGTTGAGGCTTTCTTTCCCGGCTCTTTTTCTGGCTCTTTTTTTTCTTTTTTGGGCTCTCTTTGACTTGTTCGGGAGAACCGCCATAAACAGTCGTTTCGGCGGCTTCTTCCTTACCACCGCCTAGCAACTATAGTAGTCCCGGTTTCAAACTTTCAGGGAGTATTGATTGGGGGTTCCTCGACTTGTTTGCAAACGGTGTCTGCAAGTAAGCAAGTGTCTTAGCGCAGCCGTTATGATTTCTAAGTGTGAAGTTGTCCGCATTCCAATTCTGACTTACAACTAAATTCTCTGGGGGGAGAACCCCTCTCGAAAATATCATCGGCGCTGGCTCAGTTGGCACCAAAAGCCTACAAAATCCTGAATCATCTCGTCCTAAATTAGCACCTGTTAACAGGAGCGAACCTATTTTCTTTTACTAGGAGTTCTACCATCCTGATGGTTGAACCTCTGGATCAAACCTTTGTCATTAGAGTTACGATTTCTAAGTGTGAAGTTGTTCGCATTCCAATTCTGTCTTACAACTAAATTCTCTGGGGGGAGAACCCCTCTCGAAAATATCATCGGCGCTGGCTCGGTTGGCACCAAAAGCCTATAAAATCCTGAATCATCTCGTCCTGAATTAGCACCTGTTAACAGGAGCGAACCTACTTTCTTTTACTAGGATTTGTACCATCCTGATGGTTGAACCTCTGGATCAGATTTTTGTCATTAGATAAGTTTCTATGTAAATTGACTGGCCTATCAAGAAGGCCTACGAATGCGGAGTTTTCTATTTCGCTTCCGTACGCGTCCAACTTGCTCATTTTATTTTTATATTCAGTCGGGCCGTTGCATTCGTGTACAGGAAGCACATTTAAGTGGATCTCGTGGTTCCAGTTCTGGACGACATACTCGACCAACGTGGTTTTCACGTAGGGGTGGTGATGCTCCCGGCCGAAGAGCCTTTGACTCAGAGACCCGAACAGGCAAGCTCCGCTACCTCCGTTTTCAATGACGTGAAACATGACGCAATACTTATTAGGTTGTTGAACCCTCACTCATGTTGCGTCTTAGGAGGGCGAAATATAGGAGAGTTGCGACAATAATTAATTCCTGGTTAAAGCCATAGAACGCCAATGGCCAGGAAGAAATACACTTTATTCTTGAAGAAACAACTACAAAAGAAACAAAAAGCATACATGATGAACAAACCGAAGCGAGAACGCTTAGTCCAAGCTCCAAGAGGCCACCAACTGGTGCAACCCCTCTGATTGGACAGAAGAAGTGACGTCATCTCTGACATCATACTACCAACATTGATATTTTTCCATACTACCTACACTTCCCCTAATAATATCAATCGTTGGGATATTAGGAAAATTCAATGAGCAATATTGCAATAGGAAAGAATTAAAAATTTAATAATACCAAGTGAAGGACAGCCCTCTGACTCCAAATTATTGCCCAGCAAAAATAATTGTTACAAAGGAAATTAATGAACACCATCTTTGACCTAGCAAAGTTAGTCATAGAAATAATGAATACAATTGCTACAAAAGATATTAATGAATACAATATTTGACGCTTACCCTGGAGCTGGAATAGATTGTGACCTACAAACGAACAAATCTTTATTTCTTGGAAAGCCCAAGCTGGACTGCAAATTGTTTAATCTTCGGTCCCGATAGACCCTTTGTAAAGATGTCCGCTAACTTCTGTGCTGAGGGCACATGCTCAAAAAATTACGAGATTCTCCTTTACTTGTTCTTTACATTTATGATAAACTAAGTCTGTATGTTTGGTTCGTTCTGTAATTAGGTCACTTTCACTTAGGGTAATCGCTTCTTCATTGTCAGCGAACATTTTTGTTGGTTTTGATATCTGATGACTTCAATTCTATACACAGATCCGGCGAAAACGTTGTTGATGAATTAGAAGCTTTTTCTCAGAGTCCCCCAATTTTTTTACGTTTTTCAGAGAACTTGTGTTCGAGGAAAACACTATCTAAATTCTCTGTCTTTTCTAACATCTTATCTATGAAAATGGAGACACGCTCTGTCAAGTGAAAAATGGACTGCATTTTGCAATTCGAAACCATAAATTCTGGCTCATCTGAAAATACACTTATGTGCTTAGGAAAACTAATGGCACATACTTTGTTTTTAAACCGGGCTAGAATTAATAATTCCAAATTCCAAAATGTAGTCCAAATAATTGCTTTCATCTGATATTAAATTCCAATTTCTCTTTCAAGTTGTCGATTTGATTCCAAGCCTTTATAGTCTGAAAATACTTGGAAACAGACGTCCGTTGGAATAAACCTAGAGGGATAAGAAAGCCGTTGGAATCGTCTCGTATAAAGACCACTTGTCAAGAGGGTCTCTTGCCTCTGCAGCTACATCTCGATCAGTTTCTTCAGAATAACCAGTTTCATGCAAAACATTTAGTAAATTGTAGAAATTGATCCTGTCAACTGTCTTATTATCCTCATCCGTCCACCCGTTCGAAGTAGATCGAATGGCAGCATGTGCTTTTTTTCTTCTGGTGATCGCTAATTGTTTCAACTTTTGTAACCTACTCATACCGGTTTGCTGTTGTTGTTGTTTTTTTTTTTTTTTTTTTTTTTTTTTTTTTTTTTTTAATGATACGGAATATTTTTTGTTTGATTCGTTACAGGAGCAGTTCCTATCTCAACACTATAAAACTCATGAGAGTAAACAATGGGAGTGCGATGTTTGCTCAAAAAGTTTTACCACCAAGTACTTTTTAAAGAAACACAAGCGTTTACATACCGGTGAGTCTCTTTTTATGAATCGCAGTCGTCGCTTTTATAAAAGTGAACTTTTATCGATCTCCTGAAGAAAAAATCCCCGAAAAAAAGATCCCCCGGTAAAATATTTAAATTCAATTAACGAAGACTGAAATAAATTCCGGAATGCATCGCTCAATAGGTGCAACTTTCTTAAGTTGCACCCAAATAAAGGAGTGTCTCTTCCTCCTTTCTAGGTCCCCCTCTCTGCTCTGGAGTAGGTTTGCTAATAATTGTGCGCGTGCTGGGAAGGATTTGAGACACTATCCTCTTTAGTCATAATTTTCGGAAGAAGGACATTCATGCGTTGAAGAAATTTACTAACGAATTAGAGTCGAAGCCGCCTGTAGAATATATACAGGGTGTCTCACGAAAAAGGAGCCACCTTGAATATCTGCCGAACGCGTCGGAATTTAGGAAAACGATAAAAGAAATTAAAATCGATATTTTCAAAAGGCACCCCTACTTTTTGATTTCAGAAATCAATTTTACGCCAAAAAACAAGCCACCCTGGCCCAACCGGATTTAAATCGGACAATTTTCCAGCGATTGGCATAGGTTGAAACATTTTTGTCATGCTCTTTTCAAAAATTCCCCACGCTCAATGGAATTGCCGTATCAAACCAAACTCTCCGCCGAAAAAAATTCTTAAACATTGCTTTTTCAATTAAAAAAAGAAAAGGAAAGGAAAAAACCACTTAAAACCGAAAAAGAAGAATCGATCCTTCGTTTCCTCTGTGACATGTTTCAGCTGTTGAGCGGTCAGCGTGGCATCCTGCGGTGATCCGATTTTTCAAGTCCTCCATGTTCAAGGGTTTGGTTTTACACACAACTGATTTGAAATGTCCCCAAAGGAAAAAGTCCATTGAAGTGAGATCTGGGGACCTCGGTGGCCATTCAATGGCGCCTCGGCGCCCAATTCAATGTCCGACGAAAGCAACGTTCAAAAAATTCCGCACCGCGAGTGCATAGTGCGGTGGTGCTCCGTCCTGTTGGAAAAACATCTGATTGAATGGCAGTGGATCGTCGGGATTTTCACAAATTGCTTGTAAACCAGGGAAAATCATTTCCTCCAGTTGCTGTAGGTAATTTAGACCATTCAAATTGTCTTCGTAAAAGATTGGTCCAACAATTTGTCCTCTGAAGATCCCGGCCTAAGCTTTTATCTTCTGGGGCCACTGTGATTCGCCTTCTCTAAATTCGTGGGGATTGGTTTCACCCCAATATTGAGTGTTTTGGGTGTTGACTCGGCCGTCCAAAAAAAAAAAAACAGCTTTCGTCTGACCAACAAATTTTGTCCAAGATGTTAGGATCTTCACTGAGCCATGCTGTCATGTGCCCGCTAAACTGCAGCCTCTGGTCCGGGTCCCCGTCACCAAGTTCATGAAGGATTCGCATTTGTACGGCTTGATTTTGCACTTTTTGAAAATGCGGTGGATCGTAGCGCGAGAAGTAGACTGCGTCTTGGACTCAAGGTTCGCTCTCCAAGTATCACCAAGTCCGTCAACTCCTCACGAGGTTGCGGCCCCGACTCAGGCTTTCGTCCAACACTACCAGTCTGAGGAAACTTCGAGAAAAGCTCTAACACGTACGTATGACGAACATTTTTACCAGGATTAGCTTGGTTAAATGCGGCAGCAGCTGCTCGAGCATTTCTTCCACCTTCCAAATACCGAGTTAAGATGTCGGTTCGTTTCACTAGAGTGTATACTGCACTAATTAAAGCAAAAACTAGGCACAAAAGGAACTAAATCACGCGAAATAATATTACGTCAGTAAAAGAAAAAACTTGCAAACTACTGCTGAGCATTTCGGAGAATTAGTACAGGGAAAGTCAATTGTGACCACGATTCAACCCGAAGAAAACTGAAAACAGGACGGTAGCATTTTCTGGTGTCAAGAAACGCGAAACTGAAGCCGATTCAAGATGTGTCATTCTCAAATTCATCTTCCTATGAAGATCAGAAGAAAAGATGCACCTGATTGTCTGATAACTGATGTGATGAACTACTGATAATGATTATGCCCGTGCAGCAAATCAGAGGTAAGTCGCCAGTTTAGCGTATCTTATCGTCACGTGTTATACCCAAGTTATGCCAAGTTGTGTGGGAAAGAAAACTTTCCATTCATTCTTCGTGCACTGAGAAAAAGCTATGGTTTATAAACCTATTAGTGGTAAATATGGAACACCTATAATAGTCGTAAATAAACTACTGATTCTCGGTCTGTGAACCATACTAAGGTCTCTGTACCTAATTAAGGTACAGAGACCATAACTAAGGTATATGTGCTATTATTATATGTAGAGGTACTACTATTAGTGGTGTTCCATATTTACCTCTAATAGGTTTATAAGCCATAGTTTTTTCTCAGTGTGGGTCATCCAAAATAAACTTCGGAAAATTGCCACGCATCGCGGAAAAGTAACGTCCTCAGAAGCATCGAGGTCCAGCTCAAATAATTGAAACTCACCTAAAAAAAGGTAATTCATTTGTGTTTCTTCATGGACATGGTTTCTTATGCTTCAGAAACAAAAATAATAATTCGTGTCAAACACTTACTGCTCCCTCCCGATGAGCGCCCCTCGGATATGTTCGGTCAAACGCATTTCAATATCGCAAGAAAGGGCTCCGCGTGTTCCAGTCTTCGAGTACAGCAGTTTTTTTTTTCTTTTTCGTTTTGTTTTGTTTTTGGGGTTTTTGGGGGTTTTCCTTTCATTTTCTTTTTTTAATTGAAAGTGCAATGTTAAAGATATTTTTAGGTGGAGAGTTTGGTTTGATATGGCAATTCCATTGAGCGTAGGGAATTTTTGAAAAGAGCATGGAAAAAATGTTTCAACCTCTGCCAATCGCTGAAAAATTGTCCGATTTACGTCCGGTTTGGACAGAGTAGTTTGTTTTTTTTTTTTTTTTTTTTTTTTTTTTTTTTTTTTTTTTTTTNGATGAGGGAGAGGGCGTTTAATTTGTCGCCCCGAGGCCAATTTTCCTATTTTACCCCTAAAAAACCACAAAAATGCGATTATTTTTCCAGGAGCTCCGACAACCTATTTCGAAATTGCCCAAAAACCCATCAGGGAGTACCCCACTACAACCTCCAACCTCAATTTTTGATGTACATTAAAGTCGCATTTAAAGTCAGTTCAGGGGCACCGTGTTCGGGCAATGGAAAACAACTGTTAAAATGCTCGTGAGTATAATGCTTTCATTTTTACAACCAAAGTTTCAGTAATTTCGTCTATTCAAGTATATAGCTTCTTGTCGAAGACATTTCAAATCAATCTCCTCCTTGTCGTACTAATTTACCTGAAATGCATACGATTAAGAAGTACGAATGTATGCATTACAGTCTACATTAATACGTTGCATATTGATAATTGCAGGCGACCAACGATACTTCTGTGAACTCTGCAACAGGTCGTTTACATTCCAACAATCTTACCGCAAGCATATTTTATATCATTCCGACGAGAAACCGTATCCGTGCACTACTTGTGGCCGCACCTTTAAGGAATTGTCAACTCTCCACAACCACGAGCGCATTCACACAGGCGAAAAGCCCTACTCCTGTGAGACATGTGGTGAGAACATCCATATTTTATTACATCCCTCATACCAATTTTTTTACACAGCAGCCTGTAACATGGGAAAACAAAGGGGGCACTGGAAAAAAAAAACACATTAGATCTAGAGTCCAGACTCTTGAAAACATTGACAAGGAAAAGGACTCTTGATTTTATCAGATTTAAGCTTTTAAATCTAAAGGAAATCCGCTCAAATTAAGAGTCTTGGTTCTTGATTTAAGCTTAAATCTGATTGAATCAGGAGTATTTTCTCTTGTCGATGTTTTTAAGAGTCTGGACTCTAGATCCAATGTGTTTCTTTCCAGTGGGGGGGGGGGGCGGCGGCTAAAAATACCCAATAAAACTGCGTCTTTTTGGCTCAAAACTGAGCCATTTTCAGTCGAAGGAAGGTACCAGAAAATATAAAAAAAGTTTCGATAAAACCGAAAATTTTCGGTTTTTATTTCGAAATATTCGAAAAATTTCGAAAATTACAAACAGCCTGTGCGTGTCGGGGCGAATTTTAATAGATGATAACTGAGGAAACGGACTTCAACGTCCATTAATGTGTCAAGGAAATTTTCAGGTCTGCATTCAGCACGATTTCTTCGATTGATGCAATATAAACTTCCGATAGTACTTATTCCTCACTTTCATAGATAGTTTGTAGTAGCGTGCTGTGATATTAAAAGAAAGAAATTAAGTTTTTTCAGCCGAAAAACCCCCTCAGTTTAGGACTGGGTATTGTGGCATCAATTAATTGGCTGCATTTGTCGTGTGCAATAGACTTGAATAATTGAATGTGGCTTTTTACCTCTGTCAGTTGTTTCTACAGACTGGCAGTGTAAGTTGTCAAATCCACGGGAGCCTTGGCTCATGACTCCTGTAGACTCAATATCTCCTCTTTTGTCAGTTGTTTCTGCCGGCTGGCAGTGTAAAATGTCAACTCTATGAGAGCTTTGGCTTATGACTTCTCGTCGATTCAGAATCAAATTTGACTCTGTCTTTTCAGGCAAAAGTTTTCGGCAAAGGATCTCATGTCTAGTTCACAGTCGCATCCACACAGGTGCCATGCCTTACGCTTGCACAGCCTGCCACAAGAAGTTCCGGTACAAGGTTCGTATTTTCAACCGAGTCCATACTTGTTACCATCAATTTCTGGTGCCTAAAAATTCAATGGTACCCAACGCTCATCCCTGTCCGGCATCGCTTCATTCTCCGACGGATTCTTTGAAAACTTGAAAAGCATATAACATATTTTGAAGAACCATGCTTAGTTAGAAAAACAAAGTTTTTCATTGAAACAAATTTGAGGGATAGAAGGGTCTCATCTTGACCTCAAAAATACCGCGATTGAGTTCAGGGGCACCTTTAAGAGGTGAACCAGGCCTCGCCCAGCATGCGATAAGCGAAAACCAGGAGATGCGTCGTTTGCACCCGGAAACTGATGCAAATAGCTTTCGCATCCTACACTGGTGCTCAGGTGGGCTTTTTCCTTTCAAATTGAAAAGTTCAGTTTGATACTGAATTTTGATGTACGCTGGCTAAATCACCAACACTCGTATATTATACTCGCCGCTTTCGGAATTGTTCGAAGTAAAATGTACCTAAAAAACCTTAAAATAAGAAAATGTAGCAATTCGTTAAAGTGCCATGAATATCTTTCTCTAGGTAGGCTTCTAATATAATACTCAGTCCTAGGAAAATATGAAAAACTCTCATTAAGACACAAACATTTAATCAGACAGAAATTTGAGTTCTTATCACCCTTAAGTTTTTTTTCAGTAAACTCAAGCGAAAAGGTGGGATTAGATCGCAACAATTGTTTTCGTCTGCTTGTGTGCTTTCAGGGCAGCGAAAAGTCTCACAAATGCCCTGTTTCTCCGCCTGGTCAAATTGTACTCTGTGATACTGAAAAGAAATCTACCAGTTTGTTGTCTTCCATTAAGCAAAAACTTTCCGTCCGAAATCCTGCTCCAGAGGTGCGTATTCTCACTCTACGACAAGGAGTTCTTCCAAGTTCCTTAAACAGCATTTTTAAACGAAAAAATCGCGATTTTTCGAAATTAAATTGCGATTCTTTTACGATTATCTCCCCCTAACGGAGAAATTCCAAAGGATCCTGATGGTTGTTTCTGTGAAATTGGGCTGTTTCCTGTTGAACTTGGTGAAGACGTTGACGTTCTATTTCCCCCTACACTCAAAAAAAAGTAGCTTGGATCAAGCATGATAATTCTTGAATTTGCCGCCAAGAATTTTCTTTATCTTGCTTTAAGCTGACTTTTTCTTGATTCAAGAAAAATAATGCTTGGGTTAAGCAAAAAAGTAGCTTAACCAGCAAAATTCTTGATTTAAGAAGAAATAATTCTTGGCGGCAAATTTAAGATTCTTTTTTTCCAGTGTAACGGAGAAATTCCAGAAGATCCGATTATCCTCGATCTTTTTGCTATAAAATCGAGATTTTATCGCCCGAAAAAATTGCGATTTTATCGCGATATGATAGAGGATAATCTCTCAGAAGTTGATGATCCTAGCGATTCCATATCGCCGATACAATCGAGGATAATCGCTCCAATGTTGATGATCTTAGCGATTTTATCGCCAATAAAATCGCCGTAAAAATGGCGTTTGCGCTGTACACTGAGAAAAAGCTATGGTTTATAAACCTATTAGTGGTAAATATGGAACACCTATAATAGTCGTAAATAAACTAATGATTCTCGGTCTGTGAACCATACTAAGGTCTCTGTACCTAATTAAGGTACAGAGACCATAACTAAGGTATATGTGCTATTATTATATGTAGAGGTACTACTATTAGTGGTGTTCCATATTTACCTCTAATAGGTTTATAAGCCATAGTTTTTTCTCAGTGTATAGCGCCGCGATTCATATGACCTGCGCGGCGGATTCACGCGTCTTCAGTCGATTTCACACACTGTAACTGGCGTTGTCGCGAGAAACCTTGCGACGCAAATTGGAGTGTGTGAAATCGGCTTTTTAAACACTCATACTCAGATTACAACTTGCATTTTACCAGATGCTTGGTGGTGCTTTCCTGCAAGGAATTATATAGAGGGTTATCCAAACGTCACCTACCATCCCTGTAACTTTTTTCCTAATTGAGATAAAAAGTTGAAACCGTGGGAACCTTCCTCGATCTAAAGTAGCAACTTTTTGGCCCCCCAAAATTTTGAGGTCATGCGCACCGTGCGCCGCTGCAGCTAACCTGTTTAGCATTCTTTATTTTTTGAGTTGAAGAATTTTTGACACTTTTAAAAATATCGCTGAAGGAGGAACATTTCTTTCGATGGAATACTTACTGCAAATTTTAAGGCCAACACCTAAGAATCGCGTCGATTTTCTCCACAAGCATGTCTTTTTCGAATTTATAGCTATGGGAGGTTCAATGCCGAGTTTACCTATGGAAATTTGAATTAAATACTTCTTAAATTGAGCCTGAAAATGTGTAATGGAGATGAATCATCATTTTTTTAATACGTAATTTTTCATGCCTCCTGTTAACAGTTTAAGAAAGGAGATCGAATTATACGGAGGTAAAACAATATAGATCTTTCTGTTTGACAACGAGATAACTTTATTTATTTGGAATGTAAGGAAAGAATTTAAAAAACAGTTTAAACCAAATAATGAACAAACAAACAAACAAAAAACGAAACTTAAACGCACTATGCGCCCAAGTAACTAAAGTTAACGCTCTGCGACACCTAATCGCCATCCTTGCCTGTCGATCCAGAGGTCATCTGGTAAATGGCATCTTGTGATTTCATCTTGAATGCCACCTATTCACGATTCTGCTGGGCGTCCCCTACGTCTTCTCCCAGGAGCTAGTACCTTCTTAGGTAACCTATCATCTACCATTCGTTGGGCATGACCATACCATACAAGCTGTTTGGTTATTATAATACTAACTACTAGCAACTAACCTGTTCGGTTTTTTCCCCGGCAGAGCAACAGTTCGCGGCCTCTCAGCGATTCACAGGCCAGCAGCGGGGTAAGCCCACAATCGAAGGCGATGAGCCCGCTCCAGCCCTCACCGCAGTATTTCATCCTCCTGCCAATGGCCGAGGACTGCCCTCCTCCGAAAAGTCAACTCGATGTGAACCCGGGGCCCTCGCTGACGAGGAAGGACGAGACCAGTCATCCCTGCAGCAACGCAGGGCAGGAAGCCCAACGGGCTGATCAGACCGGTGCGAAAAATATTTCGGCCTACGATGATTCGGTCCGAATCGCCGCCCCTGACTTCTTCTCGGATCCGGATGAGCTCTTCGCCTCGTTAACGTTTTCTCCGTGATTGAAGTGTGAAAACTGCCGGAGTCCTTCCGGGAATACCGGGAAATGTCAGGGAAGTTTAAAAAGTCAGGGAAAATCGGGAAAGGAGAATTGGCATGCACATTTTTTATTGCTTCATCTGGTGCTTCAAGAGCTGATTTCACAGTATATTTTATAATTTTTTTCTGATATTGGAAATGGTACAAAAATAGATTTCAAAGTGAGAAAATGCCCCTCATATTGACGTCATCTGGCGGCATTTCTCATTTAAACGCATGTATTTTAGCAGATTAGATCATTTTGTCATATCTTCTCCGATAATTGTTCAATTCATGAACCAAGAGTATCCTTGTGTTCACTTCACTCAGCAGTTTACACTTAAACACTAAATTCATCAAATTTCAGACACCTACAAATTAACTAATGTCAGGGAATTAGACGAAAATGACAAAGAAAATTTGTTTAATTACCTGAATTTGCTTTCTAGAATGGGTTTGAGGTTTCGAATAATACATTTTGTCCGAAAACCATTTTTTCAATTACGTCTTCTTAACCACCTGTCATATATTAAATTGTCAGGGAATTTCACTAAAATGCGTCAGGGAAATGTCAGGGAATTTCATTTTCCAAATTCTGTGGCAACCCTGTAAAGCCTCTTCTCTCACTGGAAAAAAAAGTCTTTTGGACCGTCATCCCAGACTCTGATGCTCTCTAAATGTCTAGAAAAAATGCTCTCGATTTAATCGGATTTTCGCTTGAACCGAAAGGAAATCTGCTTAAATTAAGAGGCATGGGTGTTGTTTCAAGCGAAGATCCGATTGAATCAAGAGTATTTTTCCTGTGAAATCTTCTAAGAGACTGGATTTTAGATCCAAGCTACTTTTTTTCCAGTGCTGCATTTTCTTTATACGGGCTATTATGGTTCGAAGACTTCTTTTTCATTCAATGTAACCTGGTAACTTTCCATGGACTTTTTTTTTATAAAGATCGATAGTTCTACTCTCCATAGTAAATTTCGTTTTAACTTTATGAGAAAAATTCGTTTATTATTTATTATCCACCTATAAGATATGTCAATGATGAAATTGTTTTAAAACAGGATTTTGATTGTTGTTTGCCAGTCTTTCTTGTATCTGCGAATGTTCTGTTTGACACAAATTGAGGTTATTTTCCATTTTTAATTTACGTATCATCGTCGGTCAAGTTCTTTAGGAGCTAGAACGAAATAATCCCATCAATTATTTTTAAAGAAAGATAGATTTATTTTTTGGTTTTATTTATAAACTGACAGACTAAAAGAGAATAATATTTCTCAGAAAATTATTAAACGAAGAATAATATTTATCTTAAGAACATTTTACTCGTCGTGCGACACATGCATACAATTAACCCATGCTTATAATCTAAATTGGACTCCATTTTGCAATTTAGAACTATAGATTCTAGCCCGGTTTAAAAACAACGTATGTGGCATTGGTTTCTCTATGCACATAAGTGTTTTTCCAGAAGAACCAGAATTTATAGTTCCAAATTGCAAAATGCAGTCCAATTATGAGACCCGTTGGTAACGTAATGGTCAACTTGTCTCACCGTCTTAACGCAGATCTATACATCCATACACATTCCGAATATGAAACAATACGAAGTAAATTGTACGAGCAAACAAATAAATGGCTCACTGACTTTTGAATCATCAGCAGCATGTTCATTGCCTCAAAATTTGATATATGTTTATGAACCACATCGGTCCTTTGTCCTTATACTGATGTTAATTGCCTCGCTCAATCACAAGGAAGTACTTTTTCTTATCTTGTTCGAATATCTTATTACTTAGAGTGGTTCTCACTGTATTATTTGGCGTCGGCGATCAACCTTTTCCTAAAGTTTGAAGTGGTTTAATGTAGACGGAAAAGACCGCACCTCATATCTATCAATTTCTGTTACTTACAAAATTAATGTCTTCTGAAACCCATTTACACACTTTGAATTTTATTGGAATCACAAGTTTATGAGAAAATCGAATTTTAAAACTGTCTCTTAAAACACATATTCAAAATATATCACGTCTATGACACTCTATTTTACAGCCAGTAGCAATTTTTCCAGTTGGCAATACGGCTTTAACTCTCCATTTAAATTCATCGAAAATATCGCGCGGATTTTAGTTGAGGCAAGCTGTCCTCGCCAAGAGTCGACTATTTTACATACATTTAAATGGAGGATAAAGAATGCCGCCAACTTTCAAGAATCAACATTGCTTACAGCGATTGAAACCCTACATGCGGCCCCTACACAGACGTCCTCCACAACAATGTATGGGAATGACCCCCAAAAATTACTCGATTATTCGACTCACCGCTGCTAGTCTAGTCTTAGGATGAGCTAAGTTTCTGAAGTTGATAATGACACGCATTTTTAAGACGCAAACAGAAGTCTGGATGACAATTGTAAAGCCCTGAAGTTCCGATGCGATCATGGAGCTGAGCTGCTTCACTAATTGTAGCCCCTCAAATTTCCAGGTTACTATACTCTGGCCTCCGGTGACCTAACACTCCTGAGTTTTCTACTGTAACTTGATCTGTTGCTCCTCCTCCAAATCCCGCAGAAATGAAATCGATGTAGACATCGGGTGTCGCAGATAGAAGGTATTTTAGTGCTGCCTCCTTTATACTGAGACCATGATATAGCCTGAATTAAAGGATCAGACGGTTTTTCCATTTCGACTTCGAAACGTTCGAAAATAAAACCTACACGGTCTTGAAGAAAGCTCTAAATGGGAGAGGAAGATTTGCTTGAAAAATAACATCTCTAGGTTGAGAAATCGAAATTCCCAAAAAATCTGCTAGTTTTGGAATGACTTCTTTTAAAATTCTTCCAATACATCTTTTACATTAACCTTGCACATTGTAACTTGATCTGCTGCTCCTCCTCCAAATCCCGCAGAAATGAAATCAATGACATCGGGTGTCGCAGATAGAAGGTATTTTAGTGCTGCCTCCTTTATACTGAGACCATGATAGAGCCTGAATTAAAGGATCAGACGGTTTTTCCATTTCGACTTCGAAACGTTCGGAAATAAAACCTACACGGTCTTGAAGAAAACTCTAAATGGGAGAAGAAGATTTGCTTGAATAATAACATCTCTAGGTTGAGAAATCGAAATTCCCAAAAAATCTGCTAGTTTTGGTATGACTTCTTTTGAAATTCTTCCAATATATCTTTTACATTAACCTTGCACAAGGCCAAGCAGTTCTGCAGGCTCATTAAAGCGAATTTTTCTAAAAGCAATTAGAATTATCTCTTCAGAGCACTTTGCATATTTTGCAAGATGTTCTATCAAAGAGGAGGCTCTTGGATTTAGTCACAATAACCTTGCTTAAGTCCAAGCAGTCCTGCAGGCTCATTACAGCGAATTTTTCTTAAAGCAATTAGAATTATCTCTTCAGAGCTTTTTGCATATCTTGCAAGATGTTCTATCAAAGAGGAGGCTCTTGGATTTAGTCACAATAACCTGGCATAAGTCCAAGCAGTTCTGCAGGCTCGTTAAAGCGAATATTTCTTAAAGCAATTAGAATTATCTCTCCAGAGCACTTTGCATGTTGTGCAAGATGTTTAATCAAAGAGAAGGCTCTTGGATTTAGTCACAATAACCTTGCATAAGTCCAAGCAGTTCTGAAGGCTCATGAAAGCGAATTTTTCCAAAAGCAATTAGAATTATCTCTTCAGAGGACTTCGCATGTTGTGCAAGATGTTTAATCAAAGAGGAGGCTCATGGATTTAGTCCGAGAAAAAATTCAAAATTACTTTCGACAGAATGAGGCTCAAATAGTGGTCGACAAAATCCTCATCAATTTAAATTGAGTTTAGTATTGTCCTCAGCTCCATTTTATCGTTCTTTAAAATAGGCGAAATACGCGCTGATGAGTTGGACGAGAACGGCAGCGGCGGGCGAGACGGCGGAGGCGGCGTTCTTGGGCTTTGAGTCGGGGGACACGGTGGTGCGGGACGGGCGGCCGGGCGGCATGAAGGGCGGCTTCATGCGGTCGTTGGTCATCCAGTCGGGGTTGAAGCCGAAGCCGGGGCCCATGCCGGGCCCCGGAGGGACGCCGCCCGGGCCCATCCCGAAGGAGTTGTCCGGGTCCACCTTGGGGCGCTCGGGGCCGGGGCCCGAGGGGTAGGGCGGGAGGTAGGTGGGCGGCGGCGGGAGGTACATGGGCCCGTTGGTCGAGGCCGGGAGCCGGTAGCCCGGCGGCGTGATGGACACTTGCTCGTCGTTGGTCATCAGGACCACCGAGGACTTCGGGCGCATCATGAAGTCCAGGTGCTTCCCGTGTTGGATTAGCGGGATGACTTCCCTGCAAAATGTGTACAATTTCACTATTAACACGAGATTATAATTTTTTACAATGTACATTTACAAACAACGAGTTGTATCAAAAACTCTATGAAAAAAAAACAAGAAAACATCCATTTCAACTATCGAAGAAGAGGATTTCAGCCTTTTCCGTCCTTTCTACGTTTAGTACGAGGGGCGTTCAATAAGTAAGTATCCCCCCTCTCTAAAATCAATAAGAATGTACCAATTTTCAAAAACTTGGGCTCAAAATCTTTCTTAGGATATACTGAGTTCAACAAAACAAATTGCAACAGAATCGGACCATGAGCGGCCGAACGCGAGCCGTTTGAACGCGCCGAGGTGCACACCGCTCCCGCCAAATCCGCGGAAGTTTGAAGTCCGCGGCAAGAGAAGAGCCTCTCTGCCAACGCTTCAGTCGTTCATCACTGACGACAAATACGGTAATAAATGGCAAAAAAGACCACTATTTATTCCCTTTTCTGAAATCTGAACTGGGGGAGTTCATTTTGAATCAGCGGAAGAGGTCAAACAAGCCGTCAACACTTTCATCCCCAGCCAGTTGAAAGACCTCTACACGCGTGGTATCCAAAAGCTGTTCTCTTAGTCTCACAATCAGTATCAGACCTGCTTGGATCGAGCTGGTTATGTGGAGAGGTGAGGTAAGCCCTTTATTCTACAAAAACTTCTTTGATTTTTCGTCAGTGATGAACGACTGAAGCGTTGGCAGAGAAGCTCCTCTCTTGTCGCGGACTTCAAATTTTCGCGGATTTGGCGGGAGCGGTGTGCAAAAAATGTGTTGGATTATCTGTAATTCTCGGTCACTCCTTACACGAGTTTAGGTACTTATATGCACCTCCAACTTCTGTCTCAAGATTAGTCCACGTTTCATTTACTTTTTACAATCCGTGATTATGAACTTACCCATTGCTGTAACCGGAGTTGAGACTTGCAGATTGGACGATCAGAGTATCTGTTGTGTTCGGTATCATCTTTGTAGGCTGCACGTATGCGTAGTCCGTTCCCATGTTGATCATCGTTAAGTATGTCGGCTGTCCGTGAAGAACTCTGCGTGAAATTACTCGATTTCAAATTCTTTCGGAACAAATGAATCTGAAGGCCAATTCACACCATCAAACTTCTCATCCAACCCTTGGATGCAACTTGTCGAATGATAAGTTGGATAGTGTGATACTGATGTAAGAAAACGACAATTTGATGGAAAATTGAACGAAAATTTGGATGTGACGTCACATTCAACTTTTCGTTCAATTTTTTATCTAATTGGCGGCGCCATTTGGATGGAACGTTGGACGAAAAGTTGGAACGAAATCTTCCGACTGACATGAGCCGAGGCTGTATCTGCGCGAACCGCAGGCTCATGACGATATCACACTGCAACGGTAATTGAATCAAATTTGTTTGTGGCCAACTTTCCATCCAACTTTTCGCTCAATTATGTCGGATGAAAAGTTCGATAGTGTGAATTGGGCTTCACTCTCTTCGGTATATTTAAATTCTAATTTAAGGTCGCAGATCGACGCACGTTGGTAATTTTGCTTGTGCGTTAGAACTTAGTATTCAATTGAAATTGAATCAGTGAGAACGGAAACGCACCAACTCGATAAAATGAAAATAATCAAGACCTATACACAAAACTGCGCAGTAGATGAAGAATTTAACTAAGACAGAGATTTTGGTGCCAAAATACAAGTACTAAAGGACATTTTAAAGGTCCAAAATGGAACAGATGCGCTAACTTCAATGCTTTTTTAAAAAACCGACTGTCTTCAATGAAAATGTTGCATTTTCGAGTTATCTAGTTGGTGTGTTTTCGTATTCTCACTGATTCAATTCTCATTTCAGACGGTAAAGGCGTATCTCGCGCGACTGGACTTTTTCCCTTCGCAATAAGAGTTTCAAGTGCATATTGAATTTTAACATACGCTGGCCAATACCAATACGTTGTCTGTTTCAATTTTCTTTCGGTGTCTCTGCAGTTAGTATCAATTATTTAAATCGTGTTTTAAATACATTTATTTTTCCTCGTAACGTAAATGACGGTGTCAAATCACATTCAGTGAACGCATGAAACCTTCAAAGTCCTTTCGCCTTTCAGTTCCAATGCTCAGGAGAATAGGGTTGATGGCGATGATTAGCTGCTGTGCTTTGCTGCATTAATTGCAGGAAATGAGTTGCTAAAGCCCTCCAAAACTTGCAAGCTGATCCCTCCCTAACGTTAGCATTGCACAACATCGTACGGTCATGATTTAAAGATACATATTTTGATTTCTTAATGCTTAACGCAAGCTTATTTACCTTCATTCATTCATTCATTGAATTTTCTTGGTACCTTCAATATTATATACCCCAGTTCTTCAGAATCCTCCTCAATTAAATGTATAATTGTATCATCTGGAAACATGCTTTACTTGCATCATACCCGTGTGACATGCAAGTCATTCATCTGAATGAATAACAAAACATTTTGCTACCCTGTACGGTGTACGGTTCTGGTATTTTTCTGTCCCTTTCGAAGATGAAATGAAGACTTGCTGTTATGTGGTCTAGCGCATAATTAATATCAGTGTCAAACCAGTATATTTACTTTGTGAATGCAAACTATAGCACGTAATTAATATCAATGTCAAACCAGTATATTTACCTTGTGAATGCAAACACCCATTCCGAGGGAACGTAAGTGAGCAAATCTCCGTATTGCCCAGTCGGTGTCTGTCTGGTCTCAACGAGTCGCTTGTACACCTTATAGTGACTGTTGTCGTCTCTTTTCGCCCGCGCTAAGTTCACATTCCAAAAGTTCGGATTCACGGGCAGCCATGTCTTTGTTGCAGTCGAAAATCCTACAATCAAGTTTCATTGTCTAAAATAAGTAAATGGCATGGTTCAGTCGCTGAAACTCTTAACCTGTAGCTACAGATTTTGCACAATTACATTTTGAGGAACGCAATAACTTAATAAAATTACCCGGTGAAGTAACAATTAAGTTTGTATGATTAAAAGCTTGAATTTTTGGCGGCCAATCACCATCTCTCCAAGCTTTAATGAAGCGTAACAAGTTACCTTCTTTCCGTCTCGAAATGCCAGACTTACGGCTCATTCAAATCGACGCCATTTTCGCCGATTATGGTATCACTGCAGAAATCGACAAGAATCGCATCGTCATCCGCCAAAGCGAAGGGGCATGGCTTGTCGAAATAAATGACCTAATTGGAGTCGGTCCGAGTTTGGATATTCCTTACACATCTCTGAAAGGAAATAATCAATCGCTCTTCACTTTACACTGGAAAAGAAACACATTGGATCTAGAGTTCAGACTCTTGAAAACATATTGACAAGAAAAAGTACTCTTGACTCAATCAGATTTAAGCTTAAATCAAACCGAAATCCGCTCAAATTAAGAGGCTTGGTTCTTGATTTAAGCTTAAATCTGATTGAATCAAGAGTATTTTTTCTTGTCGATATTTTTAAGAGTCTCTAGATCCAATGTGTTTTTTTCCGGGGTAGCGAGAATTCTCGCCGTAAGAAACTTCTCGAAGAGAAAGAAATCGGAGACTCGAAGCCATCCCAATTTCTACGAAGCCCCAAAACTGTAGCTGGTAGCACACCCATAACTTGTCATTTCGTCATTTTGCGGCAATCTGGGAGGAGGTGGAATTCAGCCAAGAAGCCAGCGTCGATAATAGGGACGTTAACATCGGCGATGATGAAACGCCAGCTGCTAGGTGAAGGCGCGTCGTAAACCTAGGTCCAAGTTCATAGGCAGGAATACGTAGGTTTTAATGAAGGATTCATCGGCTGCCTTGAGTTTGTAGTTGATTGATTTGATCTGTCCGGGTACTAAACGTCTTGGGAAGCGTCATAGGTTGGAGCCTGTGCCTATCAGGAGGACGGTATTACTTGTTTTGTCCCTGACGGAAAGGCGATTGGACCTGGCTTGGCAGCCAACAGCCGTTACTATCGGCTGCCGTTGTCGCTTGTGAAAACTTGCACTGCTGTTGGCATTTTCGGGCTTCTTTGCCAAAGTTCTCATGATGGAAAAACACGCCTTTGTCAGATTTGAATGGTTTAGACGAGCTGTATCGCGACCGTGATCTGGAGCGAGTCCGACTGCGACTCCTGCCTATGTCACTATCACTCTCCAGATTTTTGACTGATCTAATTAAACTTTATATGTGAGAGATGTTAGCATTTCCTTGCCCCAAGCTAAATAGCTTCACTACTGTGGAATTAAATTCACTTACTCTTCTTGGATATTTTTAAGGGCAGTCACCGCAGCCCCCAACGACCTTTCCTCCTCCTCAGCGGAGCCGAACCTCCGCCTTCGGAGGGAGTGGACCAGCCCCACTGACATGACTTCCACCGCCTTCCTGAGGCGCCTCCTAGCTTTCTGGAAAATTTCCTGGCTTCTACTATCACTCATATTGAGGCTTGGGACGACAATTATATGTATGTTTCTCAATCACGCGCGCGATTAGACTGGTGGGCTCCCATGCCAGGAAGCAGCATTTTCCCTGTTCCCATATCAGTCCTAAGGTGTTATCTAAATGAGTTACCTACATTGTTTGCTACAGGGTGATTAAAAGATTCGCCTCGTAGGAACAGCCCCCCCCCCCTTCAAACAAGTAGGAACATTCCTCCTAACTTTGAATGATCGTTTGGGGTTGAAATCATCAAGTCCTCTGCGTGAGTTAGTTAAAATACTTCCAATAAGAAGAGCTCCTACAATAGAAGCAGTTTTAACTTGTGAATGTCAAGGTGTGCCTAAGGAAATAATAATTGTGAATTGGAAATACTGGAACCTGGGATCTCCTGATTGTAGAGCCAGCGCTACAACCACTACACCACAGGAGGCCGACCAATAATCGGTCGTTCTCACTCCTGAGAAAAGGCCATGGAGGATTTTCTTTCGTACGGTTTGGCCAGGTTTATCAGGATCTGGGAAGTTTACCCCTATATTATACTTTGCTTTAACGAGCCAGCGATGGGCAGTGATTCAGTCGATTGGAGCGTGGCGCTCGGCTACTATCTTAGCACACACTTCGTGGATTAAGGTTTGCACCTCCAGTGTGTGTTGTATATTAAAGTCTGAGAAATCAAGCTTGATGAAGTGCTCATCGGGAATTGCTGTCAAGCGAGCACGATGTTGCTCTATGTTGAATGCCATGGAGCCAGACAATCCTTTCTCGAGGCCGGAGTACAGATGGTACATTCTTCAAGACCTTTGGTGGCGTATGTCGCTATCATGTAATTCAGGGGCGTCGCACCATATATTGCACGTTTTTTTGCCGTTCTCATGTTTTTCTGATGGCAGGGCTGCTTCACCTGGGGAAGCCGTATAAAGCAATTTGGCGTACTCGTGTGCGTCTATTGATTCGGCCCATCCCCTCTTGTTAACCATGACAGTCTTCCCATTCACTATACCACTCTCTCCCCTGAGCTACTGCCGGAGGTTACCCATTCACTCCGCCTGAGCAGAAATTGTTCGTAGGTCTCCTGGCTTATCCTAGCTGGAAGCGTTGCTTTTATTATCACGTTAATCTGGGCTCTTATCTTGTCATAGAACTTGGGATCTCTCTCGAGGTACGCGTGATCTTCATCTCTCCAGCGTAAGGGGTCGTCAGGACCGAAGTTGGCATGCAAGTAATATGTGGCAGTGGTCCGATTCTTGATCTCCTTAGCCCAGTCGGTAATCATGTTAGCACGTCCGACAGCCGACAGCCAACTCTCAATACGAATAGTAGCTCACCCAAAGAGAAAACAAGAGCCCGGACGTGAATTGCGGAGCGAGGGGCACCCCCTACTTTTAGACGAGTCGTCTCTGATTGACTGATTCGCCCGGGGCCCACTTTCTGGAGCCCTTATGGAAAATAACACGGGGCTCATTTTCCATCGAAAATATCTCGTTAACAAGGAAAAATATATCTGTCCAATATTCCAGAAATCGATTCTCCAGATTTTTCTGAAGAGATTGATGGGTAAAACATGACACATTTTTCTCAAACACACGGAACAGCTCGACTTGGATTTTTTTTCTTCAACTTGAAATGTGGCACCCTCTGATTGTTTACTGACACCGGGTCATCTCCGGATGGCCCTGGCTCAAAGTTTATACCCATGCGGCGCTTCAAACCCGGTAGGGGCGTTGCAGTTG
The DNA here is from genome assembly GCF_001854935.1 of Bemisia tabaci. Lineage (NCBI taxonomy): Eukaryota > Metazoa > Arthropoda > Insecta > Hemiptera > Aleyrodidae > Bemisia > Bemisia tabaci. Next base: position 804,871 of record NW_017547112.1, on the reverse strand, counting down.
TGGGGGGTGCAGTGTGGGTCAACTTCATCGCCAAAGCAAACCCGAAGAACAATAGTACGTTGTCAAAAGGTGTGTTGGCGATTGTCTCTACCACCTGGATACCGGCAACTACTTCTTGAAGTACAGGAGCATACGTTATGCTCGACATCTAGTCAAAGACCTGTACTGTGCAAGGTTCAAAGATACGATGAAAACCATTCCACACTGGAGAGTTTTGGTTGGCAGGCACAACAGTTGGAGGGCTCAAACCAGTTCTATCCCACTGAAATGATTGATAGCTGAAGTTGGGTTGCCCCTGCCCTAAGAAATTGACAAGGTCTTGTGCTATTATGTTCTTAGCCAAGGCACCGTAGGGCTTGGTTGAGTAAGGGGAGGTTGACATCATAGCATCACGGTAGAGCTGATTTCTTCTTTCTACCCTCGCGGCCGTAAGTATATCGTCTCGTAGTTTGCAATGAAGGAGCCTGACGAATTTTGAGCGCCCGATTGATTCGAACGAGTTTCAAACCGTGAACGAGGGCTTGTTTCAACATGACGTAGTGAATATCGTAGCGAAATTTATCTCTAAGTTTGGTCATAAGTTTTGGTGCCGTGGCCACTCCGGTCGGTGGAACTTCGTTTTTACACTAGTATGTTTGACGGGAACGTGCATCGTTATAATGCAAGTATATCCTTTTAAGTACTTGAATGTCGGATCGTCATGATTCAAGAGAATTTCGGGTTTAACACGAAACCACCGGGAGGTACTCTATCGGTTCTACTTGCAAACAATAAGAGCTCTGGGATGGTTATCGAAGTTACGACCTCATTGGTTGTAAATGTAGATTTTCTCCTGTATTATCTCATGATAGTGTCTTTGAATCCTGTAATTTCCTCAATCTCCAGAATGATTTTCCAGAAAATTGGGCAAGTCTTGCACCTCTCTTCGTGTCGGTAGGTACACAGGCCTACATAGCTTACTTTAATCAACCGATTTCCCAGGTGTGCTAAAAACCCATAATTTTTCCTGAATTCGATCACCAGACGTTCTAGTTTCTGTCTGATTTTCCCAAGATATAGTTTACTCTTATTTTGTAACTTTTTCGCTGCATATACTTGAATCCGCTTGATAGAATTGGGAGGAAGAAAATAACGTTTTACAAGTTCACTGATTAAATAACCGTAAAGTTTCTACTTTCGGCTTTGTTGAGTTGTAAGACAATAGGCTAGTGGTCTGAGAAAGATTCCATTCCACCAAAAATTTCTGGACAGACTGTAACAGTTCAGTATCCACAAGCGCATAGATCTATTACTGATGCGCCAGTAGTATCAACGTATGTGAAGTGCCTTTCCGTATCTCCCTCACACCCTCGATTTAAAATTACAGTTCCTGTGTCCTCAATTAAACTCAATATTTTCTTTCCTTGCGCTTTCACAGCCTTATCCCTTGATGTTCTACACACCTTCAATTTACTTGCAACTTTGTCTCAACCCTGGCTGACCGTTGATTTTGGTAGATAAGTCGGTAGACAAATAAGGCAATAGGGATATGGAGGGATCCTAGCAGTGGAAGCAGGTGGTTGCAATGTACAAAGAAACTAAGTAATAAACAAGTAAACAACAACACACGGGAGACCCGATAGTTAGTCCATCCCTTAGTCTATAGGGTCCACCCCTTTCACCAATAGGATTGCTCCACTTTCTCTATGTCTTATTTGTCTATCCAATTCGATTAAAAGTCCGCTCTGGCCTCTAAGCATATATGAAACCCGGAAGTAACACTTGGATAGGAACATCTTCATCATGTGCAAGGATCCATGTAATAAATGTAAAACATTTTACAATATTGTAAAATGAAAGAGGCCCATTATTACCTGCTTGATGCGAGTCGTCCCATTGGAAGGGCGTGCGAAAGAAGTCCTTCTTATCGATGATGGCTAGGTCCTCCTTGCCAAGCGCCTTGTAGTCCTCCATACCGATTTCATCTCCATAGTAAGTGATCGCCGTCCCTGGCAGGAGGAGCGTGAGCATGTTGGACGCGTCAGCCATCTCCGACCCCACCCGGTCGTTAAACCGCGGATGATCGTGGCTGCTCACCTGAATGTAGCAAGACGCCAAGATCAATAATGGGTTACGAAAATGTGAACAAATTCAGACTTTCGAATATATGTATTTTTCTGCACTGGAAACCAGAAAACACACATTGGATCGAGAGTCCAGACTCTGGAAAACATTGACAAGAAAATGGACTCTTGATTCAATCAGATCTAAGCTTAAATAAAAAGGAAATCCGCTCAAATTAAAAGGCTTGGTTCTTGATTTAAGCTTAAATCTGATTGAATCAAGAGTTTTTCTTCTCGTAGATGTTTTTAAGAGTCTTAGATCCAATGTGTTTTTTTTCCAGTGTGAAGGTTAATGACGCGTTAAGCACGATGCGCACATCGAAAGCGCGAAAAAGTAACTCAATAACCGAGAAATTCGCAGTTCAAATCGCTCAACTTATCCTAAATTTAAAACGTTCCGGTTCCGTGCCGAATCGAATGATGTTATCCGGCACCAATCTGAAGCGAGCACGGGTTTCTACGACTTCCGTCACGGTTCGTTTTAATAAAATGTAAATTTTCTGAAGATCACTCGCAATTTTTTGAATAAAAGTGCCGAGGAAGGTCTCTAGAGTGAGGAATTGAAAACTTCCAAATCGTCGAAATTATATCTCAAACAATCGATTCTCATTTATGATATCAGTAGTATAGACAAGTAACGATTCCTGCGCAATTCCTTAAACATAGCTTTAAACGAGTTTTGACAATGTTGTTTTTAAAAAAAAAATTAAACTTATCATCTCTTCTCCAAAATTTCAGTCGAACATAACAAACACTTAAAACACAACATAACCAACAAACTGACCCCGAATGATACACAGATGACGTCATTAAATACGTCTTTTGATGACGGAGTAAGAAAAGCATGCTGGACTCCGTACAAAAACCCGCTGATTTGAAAAGGAAGTATAAAGAGAAGCCATGATGACGTCTTCTTCGCTTTTCTAATGTCATTTATTGTACTTTTGGTCTATATACGCGCATACTGAGCTCTTGACGGACTCGAAACTTAAGTATTTTAAGTATCTGCGGGTTTTTTTTTTACGCAACTAAACCACTTGCTCAAGGAACTTTCCATTCACTGACGGCACTCGGCTAGATTCAGGTTTTTCCGCTCTCAGAGTTTGCTCAAGTCTAGCACAAGTCCGTTTTTTACTACAATGATGTCATTCCAAATAATATACATGATTTCCTCACACCCTGAATTTGTATGTGAACTCAATGTGCGCTCAGGGCATACTCACTATCCAGTTCGGCCAACACCCGGGTGGTAGATTGTCCCACGTTGCACGAATCGCCTTAGCCAGATCCGTCGCTTTCCATTGGTGGTCCACGTCTAGCAAGTTGAAATTCATCGGGAAGTGTGTGCCCACGTTTGAGTCATTCCCGCAATACTTCATGAGAAGATTGGTCGGTCCGCGCGCGTCGACGGTCATCAGTCTGAAAAAATCGAGCAACATTTGAAAAGTAACTGAATCCCAGGACTCAGGGTCGCCACTGTCAGGGAATACTGGGAATGGAGATGTTGCATGTGTGAGGAATTTGCGATTTGACTGTTGATTCTCATGTACAGCGGTTCGCGAGAAACACGATAGTGCCTCTGGTTTTCTCTAAAATTAACTCCCAAGCTCAAAAGAAGCTCTCAAGTTGAGGCCAAAATGGAGGGGATATCCCACGCTATCCTGAGAGTCCAACATCAAGACAAACTCTCCATGCAAAGATAGGGAGTAAATTAGCAGGGTTGCCGTGTTTTCAGTTGGAGTCCCCAAGTAAAGTGGCAGTCCTGTCAATATTGTATTTGCTCCCTATCTTTGTATGGAGAGTTTGTCTTGATGTAGAGGTGGACTCTCAGGATAGCGTGAGATATTTCCTCCATTTTGGCATCAAATTGAGAGCTTTTTTTGAGCTTGGGAGTTGATTTCAGAGCTTGAAAACTAGTGGCACCATCGTGTTTCTCGCGAACTTAGACATATGTATCAACAGTCAAATCGCAAATTCCTCACTCATGCAACATCTCCATTGTCAGGGAAAACCTGGAAATGCAGGAGAAAAGTTTTCTAGTCACCTTTATTTGGACCGAGTTCATCAGAAATGAACCAACGCACATTACGTTGAAACTGAGAAAAACGGGATTGAAGTTTTATTCCTGCATAAAGCCTCAATGTAGAAAATAAACTTTAACCCCTCTTTTCACAAACCAATTTCGTTTTTCGACTTCCAGTTTTTGACAGGAGGAGATATACGGTTAGTGGAACTCTAAAACATTTTTAACTCATTTTCGAAAATGTGGGTTGGTTCCTCTCTGATGAACTCGGTTCATTTCCTGTTCGACGTTTTGGATTCAGCGTTTTTTGCTTGTAAACTATCTCAAATTAAATCTATTATGTCAACCATAGTATCCATCTTTGTTAGGCAATTTTACCCGAATGTGAAGGAGAAATCACGGAAATGTCAGGAATTTCATTTTCTAAATTCTGTGACAACCCGTCGATCTAGTGCTCTCTAGCGGTTTCTGGGTTGGCGTTAGTTACAGTGGCGTGGCGTGCTTTGAGATATATCGATTTTCATGCCTTTTAAACCTATGGAAAAGGATCGATAAACAGGGTGTTCGCGGCGAACACCTTAATAATCGATTCTTTACCATAGGTTCAAATAACAGGATAATCGATACATCGCAATTCACGCCACGCCACTGGTTAGTTAATCTATCATCCACCTTCTTTGTCCATTCTAACCACCCGCTTCCACCAATACTGCCGAGGCAAGGAAGAACGTCGCGTATTCAACGGGAAGGAACGCGTAGGAACATTCGAGAGTTGTCAAATTTTCTTCGATACAATGCTTATTTTTTGAGGAAAATTACGAATATTTTCCTTGCAATTTCCAGGAACTTTAGGTACAATTGCGAACAATATTATCTGAAAAATTGGAAGAAAAATATTCACCAGTTTTCCCGAAAATACGTGATTTACCAAATGAAGTTTGGCAACGCCTGAGGGTTTATACGGCGTTTTCCCCTCACGTTTTTCCTCTTCGTCCATAGGTTTGTCTATGAGTATCAAGAATCTGGAGTAATCACCTTGTTTTTCCATCTCGCTTCTTGTATTCGTCCAAAACGGCCCGGAACTCCCTCGCGAGGATGAAGTTCTCGTCGTGATTGAGCGTGTGCGTGTGGTTGTATCGCCCATAATCGTGGGGCGGTAGCCTGGGCTGGATCACGGGCTCGTCCCGGAAGTATGGGTCCTCCGCCAGGTGAGCCATCGAGTCGATCTTCACGCCATCAATCCCACGGTTCAGCCAGAATCGAAGAACCTCCTATTGCCGCAAATAACCAACTTGACCAATATTAATCATTTAATCAATGGGTTTGTCATTGAAACGTTAATGTTTTGCTTTATGGAAAGTGGTTAAAAAATCATGAGCACCTCGGTCGGAGACAAGAGATCCTCCACTGGCCTCTTGGCGACAGGTGGAAGCTTTTACCCTCCTGTCGTATGGACAATTATATGGGAGCAACGGTCATCACTCTTTCTTCGGCTGTTTATCTACCTACATGATGGATGATGACATAAGCCAAACAAGTTTTCCAAACTTCACGTGCCAATAGATCATCAGGAGGTAATTGAGGGGTTTGAGAATGTTCTGTATTGAAATGTACTTTAAAATTATAGAGATTCGAGAAACTCTAGGACACTCTTCTTCTGCACATGGTACTGGATAACTCCATGCCACGCATTAATAATTCGAAGGTGCATAGAGTATTTATTCAAAGTTTCAAGATTGTTGCGGCATATACATATGACAGACAGGCATTGTTCTATCTTGAATTTTCATTCATAAAAAAGTAAAAGTGTTGAACTATCACAACATTAAAAGCGTAAAGGTAAAATAATCTCCGGAAACAAATTACGTTATGAACAAAAAATGGGCACTAAACTGAAGAACCTTGCACAGCACTCAAAGTCTGCAGTTGTGGACGAACTGCGGCGCGAAGTGAGCTATCCCTCCCGCCTTCATTTTCATGTGACACTTCGTGCCTTCACTGGAGTTTGAATAGTTGTATCGCGTCTTTCCATGTCTAGTCGGAGGTAGATTGCTCTCTTTTGCTTCCCGTGCAGTTTTAAAACGAGGGTAACCAATCTTCAGCATATTTTATACTTTGCCGTCGTATACTTTTTGAGGGGGTAAGCTAATTAATGGACAAATGTATCCCGAAGATTCAGACTTGAGGAGTAAATCACAGTTCTCATGTAGATGCCCCATCGACATTTTTCAGTCAGTTGCCTCCTCGCTCCTCGACACTCATCTTTTTTCCGCGACAGCAATAGTTTGCCAAATAGCATGCATTGGTTTGTCTGCCTCTGTAGGGAATTCATCTTTTCCCTTTACAATTCTTAAATTATCAGTCTTCGTATTCCTGCGTGATTTATATAAATATAATATCCGTTTTTAATTAACAATGCCGTAAGGAAAGTGTGTAAGTGATCTAGTTTCAAGCGGTCATATCAGTGAGTTATCCAAGCAAAGAGAGGATCTCCCCTTCTTTATGTTCCTCTGAATCATGAACGCCTTTGGTTTTATTACATGAAATGAATGAAGAGGATTACCTTCATTCTGTTTCTAACTTTCGGATTCCAGTAATTCAAGTCTGGCTTGAAAGCTGCAAACTGATGGTAATAAAACTGCTTTCGCTCTTTGTTCCACGTCCAGCTGGGCTTCGAATATTGATTCACCTGAAATTGACGAAACTCTATTAAGGTTTTTCGATGTGTCTAGCCCCTCAGAATCACCGAAATCGCTTAAAAACTCCATTTTAAAGTACTTTTTGTTCCATTGTGCACCTCGATCCGTCGCTTTTTGGGGGCTCTCTGTTTTGAACATCATTGATACCAGTGGCGTGGCGTGAATTGCGATATATCGATTGTTATGCCATTTAAACCTATGGAAAAGGATCGATAAACAGGGTGTTCGAAACGAACACCTTAATAATCGATTCTTTACCATAGGTTTAAATGGCAGACCAATCGATATATCGCAATTCACGCCACGCCACTGATTGATACTAAATACTATAGGTACAATGGGCCTGTTGCAAACTTTTGCTAGAGCAAAAATAAGAGTTGTTTCTTATAGATAATGCCTCAAAAATCACGATGAGCGCATTGGCAAAGTCTGAAATGCACTCATAACTTCACAATCTGCGTAAGAAATTTGCGGTTTTTTAAGCTTCCCGCTTCAAAAACGATACTACGGCATAGGTGAACATTTTGTTAGAGGAGTCGCTCCATCGTCGGCGATATTCATCATGGCCGACGCTTGCACGCAGTTACGCGCGTAATTCAAGGAGAGTTCAAGGTCAATCAATTCGGGCGTGGAAAATATGAACGTTAACACACCGATTGTTATCTGGTCTAATCCAGTTCAGGTGTTATCTCGTCCCATCAAACGTGTTTTGGCGGATTGGCGTCGGCTATGATGATTATTGCCGACAATGGAACGACTCCTCTAACAAAATGTTCACCTGTGCCGTAGTATCGTTTTTGAAGCGGGAAGCTCAAAAAACCGCAAATTTCTTACGCAGTTTGTGAAGTTATGAGTGCATTTCAGAGTTTGCCGATGCGCTCATCGTGATTTTTGAGGCATTATCTATAAGAAACAACTCTTAGTTTTGCTCTAGCAAAAGTTTGCAACAGGCCCATTGAAAGCCAGGTGACGTGACCTCTTAGTTACAGGTCGTACTTTTTTAAGGGAGCCAGTTTCCTGATACATAGTAAGAATAAGTAATATCACTAAAACTTTGTGTTCTCATAAGAAGTGAACACGAAGTAACACAAGGGGGCACTCGACATCGATTTTAGATTATGCTTGTTTACGAAATGCACACCCCTCTGATTATCAGTCGTATGAATGTGATATGTTCTGTCGTTAGCCGATGGCTGATCAATTATTGTAATTGCTGGGAGTTTCACTTCTCCTAGATAAGTCGCTTTACATCTGAAACAAACATTTAGAATCATCCCTAGCATTAATACAAAAAGTTACTACTTAATTTCATTACCTAATGAATAAGAACAGTGTGACTAAAGTTTCGGCAATTAGTAAATCATACAATATACTGAAGGATGCTGTTCATATACTACAAAAAATCCTATTCTTCTTTAAATTCTTCATGAATAAGAACTGTGTGACTAAAGTTTTTGGTATTTAGTAATTCACGTCAATATACAGAAGATCCTGTCCATATACTTAAGAATACGGAAATGGTGGATGGATAAAGGGTTAAACGTAATAATATAGTGTTCATAACTCTACATAAATTCTCCGCTTCAAAATGCGTTGCAGTCTAACGGGTATCATCTTAAATGTAAATCTGCGACTTCGTTAAAAATTAGTCGCCGACCTCCAACATGGATCGAAATCCAACGCGCTGGCAACACGCAAGTCGCGACCTCTGAAGATGGGTGGGGAAACAAGAGCTCATGAGCTTGGCAGGATACTTTGAAAGTTCGGAAATAGTACTGCTTTCTTAAGGGCGGTCCGGAATTACTGGAAAATAGCGGAAATTTCGCGAGAAAGTTCGGAATTTTTTATAAAATTCTTGTCATTTTGTCGCAATTTGAGCGAGAAATTCAAAATTTTGAAACTTTTCGAATTTCATCAAGTGGAGGTACCGAAAAAGTACTGAGTTCGTCTTTTGAAGAAGCCCTGAATTTCTTAGAAATGTACTGAAAAAGAACTGTAGAAGTGCTGATTTTTGGCCAGCCTGTTTCACTAGATACCCTGTTTTACTAGATACCCTGTTTCATGATCCGATGTCTTAGAGCACCCTACGGTTTGGGTCGACATAACACAAAAAGAAGTTACATAGAGTTACATCAAACACGGGAATTTTTATCTGTGTAGATGATCTAAAGCATGTATCCTCGCGATCTACATTCACTAGGTATTTTATATAGCATCGAAATTGTGTCCCGTCCAAAACGAGCGAGAAATATACAAGCGTATTCTCCTCCTTTGTCCTCGCAATGTTATCCTGCATAAGTAGGTCATGCATTTGTCCTACGTTTCATATTCCTCTCTTTTTTTCTTTATAAGATGTCTTATTACCCAGTTATTCGGAGGCACAGGTTCTGAGCCATTCCAGCTGGAAGCGTCCCGCCAAATGTAGTAGTCGTCGTAAGGGCTTTCCTTCCTCACTGATTTCTTGAACCATTCATGCTGGTCACTTGTATGATTCGGAACGAAGTCAACAATTAGGTTAAGACCTGTGGGACAGGGCACTTTTATTAAAGCCTCTCATAAGCCCTTCGATTACGTATCGTGTGTTTGAAATCTTTAATCACAATTTATTTCTATCTATATTCTTCTGCATCAACGATAAATATTGAAAGCTGAAGGCACTTTCAGGGTCACATCCCTGTCAATAAATTTTTCGTCACTGCTTCAGGAACATTACATTCCTGCTTATGGGGTAAATTATTCATGAGAATGAACAACGGAGCCAAGCTATGGGTTAAACCTCTTGTCCTATGAAATTCCATAACTATTCATAGCAAAAGAAGTAGATGAGAATGCTCCATTTGAGGGTATTTTCCATGTGTACCCTCAATGAGGAACATGTTCATTCTTGCAAAAAAACGTCTTACCATTTAACTTTGGTGGGGAAGTATCAGCACATGATAAGTTGTTAATCAGTGAATTGGCCGCTGACCCTCGTGCAACTACTTAACAATGTATTCGGTTGGTGTAAGATGTGTTGCTTCCGAAATATTTGAAGGAGATTTTACTGTCATGATATCAAGTAACTGATTTCATCTGCAACGCTTTGCTTAACCTGCAGCAAGGTATTCTATGATTTTCACCCTTTAAATGTTTTATCATCTCCTGTATTAGGTTAAGTTTATTTGATGAAAGATCCCCTTCACTAAGAAACTAGTTTCTTGGATCTAGAGTTCAGACCCTTAAAACATTTGACCAAAAAAAATACTCTCGATTCAATCAGATTTTTGCTTGAATCGAGAGGCAAGACTTTTTATTTAAGTGGATCGCCTTTTGATTTAAGCTAAAATCCTATTGAAGCAAGTGTATTTTTGCTCAAGACCATTAAAATAAGTTGGCAATTGTTAAATTTTTGAATCTGACTCAGGATCTAAGAGCCTTTATTCTAGTTTTTTAAGTATCCCCTGTACCCTTGCTTTACTAGATGTAATAATTTTAGTCGTATGTCTCCTAAAATTTCGCTACGAAATGAATCATTTTCTTTTGGATGCCAAAAGCATATGAAAACATGGTCGCGATATCAACCTTTGTAGGATGAATGGGAGTACTAAATGAGCTCGATTTTGTCTAAACAAAAAAAAACAAGAACAAAAAAAAAAACTTCGGAATACCTTTATTCAAAATATTTTTAGGGTAGTTAATATTTGAAGTCCTGTCAATCTAATTGAATGAAGCAATGGTCGAAACGTATTGCAATGTCAAGGATATTCCATACGTCCTGGATGATAATTATTGGTGAATTTTCATGTTAGAAATAGCTTGAAGGAACTATCGAATATTTTAAATACGTGGATTTGAAATGCTTCCAATCTAAAATTCCAAGTGGTCCTTTTCATGTAACTTTTACTAGGTTAATATCATACCTTTAGCCTTAATTTTCTTCACCATTTTATCAAAATCTGCCATTTTGCCGAATAGAGGGTTGACCTGCTCGTGATCCACTATATCGTAACCTGCGTCCAGCATAGGTGACTTATAGAACGGAGCCAGCCATAGTGTTCCTATCCCTGTATCAGTGAAGTAGTCCATACTGTTCGTTATTCCTGTGAACATATATCGGTCTTCGTGACTTCAACCGGATCAATAACTTGGAGCCTTTTTGCTTGCGACGCAAACAGAAAATGTGAACTCTTTTACCAGAAAATTCGAACGCTTCTTTTTTTCCGAAGTTCTTTTAAATGCTATTTTGTGTTCATTTTACGATGATCATCTATTGAGCGAAGACATGAATGAGCCAAGGAGGTCTTTATTTTTTTATGGTTGGATTTTAACCAAAAAACGAACAAGGAAAGGCTTTGATGATAACATAACGCTAAAGCACAAAAGAAAACGCTAAAGCACAAAAGAAGTGATAAGTGTGATAGCATATAAAAAGGACAATAGACATCACCCGAATACGGTTGCCCTTTATATTCCATATTCCATGAGGCTATACCATGTTAAACATGCAGCTAATTCAAACTACTCGTCGTTGGTAAAACCACTCAATAATTATATACTGCACACATTGTAAATGTCAACTATCATCTCAACGCTCAAATCTGCGAAGTCCGTTAAATATGTATTATTTCTTCAATTATTCTTATTTTTAGTTCCTTCCAGCTTGCCTCATTAAGAAAATTCGTCCATAATTATGATTGATGAATACGAGGCAGAGGGAACTAAGGTTTGCATCATGATGAGGTGCTATGTCATGAGTAGTTTTTTCGAACGCTGCTATCATTGTTAAAACAGGATATAAAAACTCATATTTTTCGCCAATGTATGATCACTTTACAATGATTGGACACGGACAAGAACACACTGGATTTACTAAGTATTTGAAGCAAAAAAAATTACTGCCTCCGTAGTCCTCCTCGTGCCGCAGAAAATACTTGTTGCATTCAGAGAGCGTTCTACTTTACGCGGAAAAAAAGGTAGGGGTCACATAGAGAAGGAGAGGTAGAATAATATATTTATTAATAATATATTTATATATTTATATTATTAAATATATATTTATTTATTATATTTTTTTTTAGAGAAGGAGAAGTAGAATAATATATACATAAAGTAATATAGTTAGTAATATTTAAGTGCTGACATAAAACAGCACCTAAATATATTAAGAGATAAAGATATTTTGCTGTAAGGCAAATTATTTTACTTAATAAAAACTACTAGCTATTTTTTTATGATAATTTGAGTAATTAAGGATTTAGAACAGGAATGTGAGATCGATTATCAATGTTTAATTTCTTCTTTTTTGAAAACTAGAGAGTGCAGATAGTTCACAGAAAATTCCCCCTGTTACCCAATTTGATTAGGGAGCTTAAAATTGTGGTAGTACCCCAATGAATTAGGTCACTAACCCAGCTATTTTGGTAACACCACAATCAATTGGAAATGTCCATATCGTCCAGCAAAATGGAGTAGTACCACAATTTTAGGGGATTACCTCTTTTTCCCGGATTTGTGGAGCATTATTTTAGTTGTGACAAACGGAACAATTTCTATGCGGCACAGAAACTTGCGTTAATGCAATTAAAATTTTACACGCCCTTATGAGACACTACTACGCACTAGCATTGAATCCTTTATTCAACGTGTGATTTGAATGATCACACACGCTTTTATTTTTGACCAAAGATTGAAGCGGATCTCTTGGCCAGAAAACTTTATTCTGAACCAACTATCCAGCCACAAAAAGTTAATTTGTGGTAATTGAAATAGGATATAATTCAAGTGCTGAATACTTTATCCAGCAAAAGAATTGGTCAATTACAAACGCTTTTGTTTGCTAAGATTGGGGTGATAAATTGTGTTAGGATACAAAGGAAAGTTTAACACTCGGCAAATTGTTCTGCCAGAGTAACTTTGTTCGTTATGGTTTCAATGAGATACTATTGGAGGGCAGAATGCTATAAATTCAGTACATGACTTTGACAGCTACAGTAATGAGATTAGAGCGATAAGTTTGTGTGGATTCGTGTTAAGGAAAATGTATACTTCCAACGAAAGGTTTTATTGCTAGAAAAATGGCATGACAACAGCAGTTGAAGCTGTAGGATAGAGAATCTTGAAACAGGTAGATAATTTTATAATCGCGATACATTTTAATAGGAAGGTAAGACTGTTGATGTATCACAGTGGTATTTGTTTTTCTGCCACCTAAAATCTTCCTCCTACAGTGAGAAACATCTGTTCAAGAGGCCCCAATCTTAAAGCTCCTGGTCAAGAAACAATTGGTAGGGATCTCGCAGTTGTGAGTCTACTAGCCAGCAAGAGTATTCTTCAACGAATAACTAATTGGAAATGTCCATATCGTCCATTAAATGGAGCAGTACCACAATTTTAGGGGATCTACTCTTTTCCCTTGATTTCTGGAGCATTATTTTAGTTATGACTAACTGAACAATTTCTATGCAGCACAGAAACTTGCGTTAGTGCAATTAAAATTGTGCACGCCTTCATGAGACACTACCTTGATGCAACAAGTTTTTTCCCCAGCAACGTAACGGAATACACAGTGAAGGAAGCTTAACTGACCCATCCCAGGTACATTTTGCAAGTCAAGCGGGTACTGGTACTTCTGTCACATTTTCCCCCCTTTCTCTTCTTCCCCATGGCAAAACGTGAAAATATGTGTACAGTATTATGTATTGTATTTTGTATTGTATGTATTTATGTACGGATACCATTAAAATCTCCAATCCCGTCGCCGTTAGAGTCTTTGAAGGAAAATGGCAAAATCTGGTAAATTACAGTCGTTTGCCACCACTCCAGTTTCTCGCCTGGCTTGACTATCTGCGTGAAGCTGCAGCGTGAAGTGTTCGATTTCAGGAGCACCAAAATCAGAAGGCTCAACGTCGAAATGCAAGGTATCATTTTGCACTCAACTATCAAAGGCGCCAATTTTCCTCGATGTTACAGATTCTGAACAACGGTAGAATACTACTATTTCAGTGAACGACGAATTCGTCCGCTAGATTGCTGTCGACGGAATTAATCAACACTTTCAAACAAGATTCAACAAGGTTAAAATGAACTTAAACATTCATTATGAGACCACGCAATGAATTTATTTTATTTTATCAAAAATCCCGGGCTTTGTTTTATTTTCCCATAAATGTTAATTACTCTTGCTACACATGTATTTATTTTAAGCGTCGAATCAGACTTCTAATTTTGCTACGTTATCGCTTCTAATAAAGAATTATTACGCTCCTTTATGATTTTGTAATCTTGAGGCATACTAGCACAACCTAAAGGGTACACTTTCTCGCACTATCACATAAAAGCTGCAATTACGAACAAAATATTTGATAGTAACGGGCGAACGGACCTCGTGCCTACACACCGTATCCTAAAACCGAATACTTTAAAATACATGTACATTACAGGAATGGAGACCAATCCAAGCCAATGTCCGTAATGTAATTAGTTTTTATCGCTTTTACGAATAAAATATCGGTTTCGAGTCACATTTATGTGCTTTTATTTTTATTGTTTTTTACTTTTCTAATAACGCCACCGGACGTTACCGAGAAGGTAGAATCTAAGAATTAACCAGCAGGCCTGTCTTTGATAATTGACCAAGCTAAACTGACGCTCGGGGAGTACCTCGGTTGCACTTTTTTCCGAAAAAATAGCGATTACAATCGTTACACGCGTATTTCTGTTATCATATGCCCTCGGAACACTTATCGGCTCGGTATGAATATGATCACTTGTTTCTACAGCACGGCCAGGGTGAGACTAACACCTGCCGATATTTGGAAGGGGTGGACGTTCGACTCGGAGAAGTAGGCGAGGTGATAGGGTAAGTTTAATGGCCCCTCAAAAAAAGCACAATTGAAGAGACCCGCCGAACATGCGTGCTTGCCAGGGTCGATAGTTAAAAAGGAGGTGAGAAGGCATTAATCAAGTCGCTTCGTTGTCAGCTTTCAGAACAACACCTCCCGAGACTCCGACCCAAAACCGCGTATCGACGCACACGCGCTCTCGTGGCGAGGCGTGAGATCGATCATCGATGTCTCTCCATTTGAAGGTGTGGTGAAGAATCGATTATTAGGAGTCGTCGCGAACACCCTGTTCAACGATCCTTTTCCATAAGCCTGAATTCTAGATGAATCGATTTATCGCAAAGCACGCTAAGCCACTGACGCGCCTCATAACGAAAGTGTCCTGAATGCACGCAGGGAAATTCAATTCTATGTAGGCCGACGAGGATTTCCTTTTCATGTTACTAGGACTCGTCCACACGAGGGCCTCATTCTTGTTGAGAATTGGGATAGGTTTTCAACACCAGTGTAGGCACTGAAACAGCCTAGGAGGTCTGAACCGCGCTAATGCTTAGCCGGGGTGCCGTGGATTCGGATGAGTGCTGCGTCTCGAACAGAACTGCAATGTCTGCATGCTTAATCGACCATTCGGTGGAATGGGTTCCCTACCTCTCTGGAAAAAAAACACATTGGATGTAGAGTCCAGACTCTTGAAAACATTGACAAGAAAAAGGACTCTTGATTCGATCAGATTCAAGCTTAAATCAAAAGGAAATCCGCTCAAATTAAGAGGCTTGGTTCTTGATTTAAGCTTAAATCTGACCGAATCAAGAGTATTTTTTCTTGTCGATGTTTTTAAGAGTCTAGACTCCAATGTGTTTTTTTCCAGTGCTTTACGGCACGCTTAGCAGAGTTAGCAAAAATTTTAATGTGATTAGGTTAAAACACTAAAAATGGGGCCCGAACACTGTAAAGAACAGGATCGTAGAAAGGTGCTGGGCTCACGCTGTCCTGCGGGGGAAACTGATGCCCAACAATCCAAGAATTAGCATTGACTTTCACAAAATGAACTCATATGAGTTTCTGTGCAAGGCTGAGAAGGGAGAGTGTTAGGCTCAGGCAAATGTAGTGACGTCGTATTCCAATTCATCTAACTTTCTTCCCTCAGTTTTACACTGGAATTCAATGGAGTTCATTTTGTGACTTCTATGCTAAGGAATGTTTTCTTTTTTGGCTTTCAGAATTTGTTTAGAATAGCTTCGACCCATTATTTATATTGAGCCGAAGTGCTGTGTGTGTTGCCTACACCCTGATCGAAGAGTTTACTCTTATTGATTTTATTATAATTAAAGTGACATAGGTTACAATATTTTCAACATCGCCTATTATGCACCCTTCTTCCACATGAAGCTCATTTTATTGATCGTTTAAAATGGGCATCTCCCGGCCAATTGGTGCGAACATACTGATAATTCATGTTTAGGAAATAGCAATTTTATTGCATTAATCGCAAAATTATTTTAATACTTTTGTTTCACTGTCCTATTTAAGTTGTGAGATAGTTTGAATATTGAGCTCATCAATGGGAGTATCCTTTTCTTTCATTTTCTATAATGTCATTGTCTGGAATTGCCCCTCTAACTTTTTTTTTTTTCTCTTCAAGTTGTTGATTATAATTGACTCTCTGTGGAGCCGCATTATTTCCATAAGTTAAAATTGGCAATAGCCCGTATGGGGGACTGATGTCACAGGTTTAGCAATCCTGCGGACCCCAGCTGGTAACCCCTGCCTCATGGGGTAGTGGAGATGGTCACCGGCTTCAAGGCGTATGAACCACCCATTGGAAGGGCAGACAGGGCTCTCAGCTGTAGTGGAAGCAACCTGTCTAGGAGAGGAAACTCCGAAATCAAACCCCGGTCCTCCAGGTTGGGGGTTGAGTCATCGGGCTAACTCCCCGATACTCGGAAAAAGGAATACTGTTAAAAGACCCAATAACAATTGCCTCGGTACAAATGGAAATAAACGGATTTATCGGAAAAAATTACGTAAACGGATGATGGTTTTTGGAACATGGAACGTACAAGGAATTTCTACGAAAATGACGGAAGTGGTATCGGAGATAGGGAGTCACGGATTTGATGTCACGGTATTAACAGAAACGAAGAAGAAAGGACAAGGCTCTGTAAGTGTAAAGGAATACGATTTGTTTTATAGTGGCGTGGAAAAAGATCAGCGAGCTCAACAGGGTGTTGCAATTCTTATTCGCAAGAGCCTACGGAAGTGCATCACTACATGGGAAGCTGTTAACCCCCGAATGATAAAGATGAATATGACAGTGTTTGGCCATAAAATCACCATTTTGGGAGTGTATGGAGTCAACGATGATTCCACTGTCGCAGTGAAGGACCAATTTTTCGAAGAATTGAACGAGGAAATTGGTAAGATTGGATCCAGGAGGGAAATCATTGTGTTGGGAGATCTCAATGGTAGAATAGGACGTCAAATTAAAAGTAAGATCGTCGGCCCTTTCGGAGAGGCGGCACTAAATGATAACGGAGCCCGTATCATTGACGTATGTGAGCAAAGGGACATGAAGGTGCTCAATGGGTTCTACCAACACAAGGATATCCATAAATTTACTTGGGTTCAGTCTACTCGCGGATTGAAATCAATCATTGATTATGTGGTTGTCAGACAAGACACGGGAATGAAGATTCAGCAAGTTAGAGTGTGGAGAGGTCTTTCCTGCGGCAGTGATCATTATTTCCTCGGGGCAAAAATAGCTTTCCCAGTGAAAGGGAGCCAGGAGACCAGGCAAGCACAGGAAGAAGTTCACCAACAAAAAGATCGTGTCAAGCTTGTAAACTATAACATTGACAGCTTGCAGCATCCAAGTGTAAGGGCTTTATATGGAAAGCGCTTGGATGAGAAGTTGGGCGAATCAAGGGACGGTGATACCGAACAGCAGTATCAGTTCCTGAAGGATTGCATTCACTCGGCAGCAATGGAAGCTCTTGGTGTCGCTGATGATAGGAAAGTTAGCGAAAAACCTTACTGGTGGGACGAAGAAATTGAGAAGGAGATTCAGGAGAAACGGAAAAAATATCATCAGTTCCTTTCCTCTAAAAAAACAGAAGACAAAGAGGCGTATAAAAAAGCTCAGACGCAGGTACGAAGGCTCATAACCAAGAAAAAGAACGAATCTTGGGAGAGGAGCTGTAACAAAATAGACACGTACATAGGAGGAAGGAAAAGCACTGAGAGCTGGAAGTTGCTGAAAGGGCTGCGAAGGGACATGAAGCGTGACTTAATATCTCCGATATCCATTGATAAACTGGAGGGGTATTTTAAAAATTTACTGACAGAAAGGCGACCTGAATTTCAAGATGGAGGCGTAAGCTTGGAGTATACTAACGATAATCATAACTTGGAGATCCATATGGAGGACGTGGTAAAGGCCGTACGAGAGCTGAAGAACGATAAAGCTCCAGGTCCGGGAAATATCCCTGCTGAGTTGATCAAGTGTGGAACCTGCAAGCTGTTTCAACGGTTGAGATACCTGATGCAAGATTGCTTGGACGGTGGAAAGGTACCGACAGAATGGAAAGAGTCTTGGGTGTCACCTATATACAAGAAGAAGGGTAGAAAAGATGAGTGTGATAACTATAGAGGACTGTCGGTTGCAGGTACCCTGAGCAAAGTGTATGGAAAAATCTTGAAAGCAAAAATTGAAGAGGAGTGGAAAGAACATGAAGCGGAAGAGCAAGCAGGTTTCAGAGCCGGTCGGTCAACGATTGATCACTTATTTACCATCATCCACGTCATAGAGAAAAAGAAGGGAGTTGGCCAGGAATTACATCTAGTGTTTGTGGATCTCCAGAAAGCTTACGATAGTGTGCCATTGATGAAACTTTGGGAAGCCTTGAACAAAAGGGGTTTTAGTGGGGGACTAATTAGTGCTATTAAGGAATTTTATGGTGGGGCTTTCTCTAGGGTTAAATCGCATGGGGAGTTATCGTTGGGGTTTTTAATTACTAAAGGACTGAAACAAGGGTGTTGTTTGTCGCCAACCTTATTTAAAGTGTACCTGGAAGAAGTTTTAAAGGAATGGAAAAGATGCTTTTCGGGAATGGGCGTCCCGCTACGTGAAGATGGCACCCTTTATACTCTGTGCTTTGCTGATGATCAGGTGGTAATAGCTCAGGACGAAGAAGATGCGAATTACATGACGCGGAAGCTAGTGGAAGTATACCGAAAGTGGGGAATGGAAGTAAATGTGGTTAAGACGGAGAAGTTGGTTATCGGTGGTGATCAGCAAAGCATTGAACTGCACTGAGAAAAAACTATGGCTTATAAACCTATTAGAGGTAAATATGGAACACCACTAATAGTAGTACCTCTACATATAATAATAGCACATATACCTTAGTTATGGTCTCTGTACCTTAATTAGGTACAGAGACCTTAGTATGGTTCACAGACCGAGAATCATTAGTTTATTTACGACTATTATAGGTGTTCCATATTTACCACTAATAGGTTTATAAACCATAGCTTTTTCTCAGTGTGGAGGATGGCCGGAAGATCCTGGACTGTGAAGAGTATAAATATCTCGGAGTTCGGTTAACTAAGGACGGAAATTTGGATCGGGCCATTAAAGATCAGAATGTGCAAGGCAGGAAAGCTATCGCGATGCTAAATGGGGTTCTCTGGGACCAGAGTATCTCCAAGGAGACCAAAAGGAAAATTTACAACGTCATCGTGAAGAGTATCGTAACTTACGGGAGTGAGGTCTGGCAACTTAAGAAAAGAACTGAAGACATGCTTAGGGCAACCGAGATGGACTTTTGGCGAAGGTCTGCTGGGATATCGAGAAGAGAGCGTATCCGCAATGAAAGGGTACGCGAGATAATGGGTGTGGAAAAGGACATCGTGCACGATATCAGGTCCAAGCAGTTGGTCTGGTATGGACATGTGCGAAGGATGGCAGATGATCGGTTGCCCAAGCAGGTCTTCGATTGGGTTCCTCCCGGAAGGCGACGGCGTGGACGTCCTGTGAAAGGTTGGCGACAAGGGGTGGAGGAGGAGATCAGAAGGTGCCAATTGCCTGATGATCTCTGGGAGGATAGGGGGCAATGGCGATTGGGCGTCGCAGAGCGCGAGGCGGCGCTATAATCGCGACTTTATGTATGTATGTAAAATTGGCAATAGCTGACGTGGCATGGCTCCTTTCAGCTAAACTAAATTAAAACAGAAAATTAAATGAAAGAAAATAGATATCACAGTAAGTAAATTAATTATCACAGCACAACTTTAAAAACTCTAAAACAAAACCACGTTCTGATGCCGGCATACACTGAAAAAAATGAGTTAGCGTCAGATGACTAAAAATGGTTTCTATACACTAACTCAAATTGTGTGATTTGGACACACATGATTTTTGGTTTCTGTACACTAACCACTATTAGTGCTGGAAACTAATTCCGCTACTCTAATTCGCTTTCGGTAGGGTTGGGTCAACCTAACCTCAAAACTGAGAGAGGAGAAAACGGCTTAGCGAATGATAACTGGACAATACTTTCAGGAAAATAAGATTTCTTAAAAGATGAGAGGTAAAAATTAACTGACCAGTTCCAAATGAACGACAGAGGAAAGGAATATCCCATAGGTACGTGCAAGTAGACAGAATTATCCTTTAGAGAGACACACACTCACACATGAAACGGTAGCGAATGTTCACATGAATAAACATATCTCGTCCGACACTGAGAAAAAGCTATGGTTTATAAACCTATTAGTGGTAAATATGGAACACCTATAATAGTCGTAAATAAACTAATGATTCTCGGTCTGTGAACCATACTAAGGTCTCTGTACCTAATTAAGGTACAGAGACCATAACTAAGGTATATGTGCTATTATTATATGTAGAGGTACTACTATTAGTGGTGTTCCATATTTACCTCTAATAGGTTTATAAGCCATAGTTTTTTCTCAGTGGAACACTATTCTTTTGAAATTACGGGAGAACACGAACTATAGAAGTAAGCAGTAAGTTCACAGATTTTCGTAAAATATAAACTGAACGCGGAACGCTTTAATCGCAATTTAACACAGAAGATTGACGACTCCAACGAATATCATGCTTGTTTACTTTTTGAATCGAACAGACGATTTCTAACCTTAACAGGTTTATTTATGTTGCTTTCGAACGTTTTCAAGAAAGAGAGGACACTATAAATCATACCGGGAGTATTTACATTGTCAAACGAGCCCGAAATTTCACATTTTAATTGATTTTCACGAGCTAACGCGATTGAGGCTGTTGTACCGACGCCACTTTTTCGAAACTAAATAAATGTAACGGACAATGTGGCAGTTAGTGTTGAGGGCGAATTAGTTTGACCCGAAGGTGAATTTGTCTTACCACAGCGCTAATTTTACAGCTAGTGCTGTTTTCTAATTCTGGTTCGCGCTCTAGTAAAGTGAAGTCAGCGTATGAAGCGAATTGATTGGTGCTTCAGTACAATAAATTAGTTCTGAAGCCTAATTTTGATTCTACTTGGCGAGAACTTACCAAATTAGTTCTCAACGCTAACTACTTTTTTTTCAGTGTATAAACAAAAACAAACCGAAATTTTGAGGTTACAGCAAATCTCCCGCCAATATTAATCTCCAACCCGCTTCTTCTTCTTAAAAAAAAAAAATCAAGGACGGTGATTGGTTTTCCTATTGGATTTCCTCTTTTTCGGTCAATCATGCAACATTGTAATCTGCCGCCACGTTTGAAATAGACATACTGTCTATAGCTCCCCGTTCCATCGCCGTTCTATCGAGGTCCGTGGTCGCAAAAATTTTAGCGATGGAACTGCTATAGAACGAACCCGCACTTCCATCGCCGGGAGCCATAGAAGTCTGTGGTCGGACTGCAGGGTGATGGAGGACAAGCCGCGGCGTCCTAGGGTAGTGAGGGTCGTGTCTATGGCACTCTAATTCTGGGCTCCTAACAAGCTGACTGGTTGTTGCAGTTGCTTCGTGAATAGTTGTATTAAGGCTCTGCTGGTGTAGCCATGTGCTGTGCCATGGCTGTACAGTACTTTTAAATACTCCCCGCGGCCCGTGCCAAACATCTATTTTAATTTATTGAACACGCACCCCATGCGGTTCATGATCTTGAACAAAACTGCCGCCCAGAGAGCTGATTCATTTGCGATGTATATGCCGTCTCCTTGTTTTACCGTGTATTTTTTGACAGCTTTGAGGCCATAATTTCGGAAGACTGTATCTGACGCCACCTCTTCATATCCTGCGTGTACCAAGGTGTTGGTAAAGTATGTTGTTCTGACACCAGAGAATAACTCCTGCAAGATCTTGAGGTTCAGGAACTGTCCGGGGCTATCAGGGTCGGGGAACCTGACACCAATATTATCTTTGGATTGCGCGAGCCATTCACGGAAAAAAATAGGGGAGTCGACACAACCAGCAGGTAGATAAAAATGCGCCAGCTACCGTGCGGTAGTTACGATAACTACCGCAGTGAAGGTCACTACTAACGCGGTAGTTACATCATCATTCATGGTTGTTGATGCAACTATCGGCTTAGTTGTGACCTCCACCGCGGTAGATTATCGTAACTACCGCACGGTAGCTGGCGCATTTTTAACTACCCGCTGGTTGTGTCGACTACCCTATTTTTTTCCGTGTTGGTGGGCGCGAACCCAACATATCGGTGCCCCACGTTCACGTCCAATCGTGGCGCATCACATACCTGGTGGATGAGGGCTTTTGAGCGCGGGGTGTGCTGGATGCTGAAGTCAGAATAGTCGAGCATTATTAGATGCATGCTGGAATTGGCGGTCAACTGGGCTCTATGAAGTTGTTTAGCATAGGCTTCTGACCCAACACACCCCTTCTCAAACCCCTCAGCAAGCTATAGTCGCTCTTCTAAGCCCTGCACTGCGTACGTGGCGATGACGTAGTGCAAAACATCGACGTCATATATTGCGCGACGTTTACCATTCTCGAATTTTTCAGTAAATGTAACAGCAATTGTACTGTAAATCTCCCGCCAATATTATTCTCCAACCCGATTATTTTTCTTCAATAAACAAAAATAAAGGACGGGGTGATTGGTTAAGAGCAATTTCCTCTTTTCCGGTCAGTCGTGCAACATTGCAATCCGCCGCTACGTTTGGAACAGACGTACTGTCTATCGATCTCTGTTCCATTGAGATTCGTTGTCGCAAGAATTCTAACGATGGAACTGCTATGGAACCAACTCGCGTTTCCATCGCCGGGAGCCTTCAAGTCTGGTCGGGCTGCGGAGTAAGGGTCCAGTATTGAGGGGGGGGGGGATATTCCACAATACTTGGGCAAATCATTTGATTATCAATACATTGAATCGTGGGGAAGCGTATGGAATCGTTGATAAACAAAATAAAATTATGTATGCATGATATTTTTTGTAATCGGTAAGATGCTAATAAATAACACTGATGGAGGTTTGCTTAGCTGTTTTCGGTAAGTTAAAGATATCCATAACCTCCTAGAGCATTCGTTCAGAATGTCCTCATAATATTCTACTATACGTAGACAAATCATTTGATTTTCAATACATTGATTCGGGAGAAGCGAATGGAATCGTCGATGAACAAAATGAAATTATGTATGCATGATATTTATTGTAATTGGTAACATGTAAATAAATAACACTGGTTTAGTTTTTGCTTAGCCACTTTCGGTAAGTTCAAGATATCTACAACATTCTAGATCATTCGTTCAGAATGTCTTCACTCCTAATGAACTCTGTATCAATGAAATGCAACTTTTTGGAAGGTCTAAGCTTCATAATAATTATGTTCCTCGTTTTGCCTTTTAGAAGTTGGGTCATATACCCACTTAATAGTCAAGAGAGTTCAATTCTACAAATCGGGAAAATAAATGTTTTACTTTTAAAATTTCAACATTGACTGAAGTCTTTCGGTTCACCAAACGGAGCCTTCGGCTCACCCAATACAAATTCAGTCCGATCAACCAAAACGGTTGGTTCAATCATCTAGGGGTTCGGTCCCTTGAACTGAAACGTCCCCACTGGAGTACTCCGCTGTGACAAGGAAGAACGTCGTTCACTGGGGAAAAAAAACACATTGGATCTAGAGTCCAGACTTATGAAAACATTCTCAAGAAAAAATACTCTTGATTCAATCGGATTTTTGCTTGAATCAAAACGAAATCCGCTTAAATTAAGAGGCTTGGTTCTTGATTTAAGCTAGATTCTGATTGAATCAAGAGTACTTTTTCTTGTCGACGTTTTTAAGAGTCTGGACTCAAGATACAATGTGTTTTTTTCCAGTGATTTTAAGGATCCACGTTTCCTATCGTATGGTTCGGTGGTCAAGTCGCGGGGTGACCCTTGCTCAGGCGCTCGAGGAGGAACTCCGTGGCTGGAGTCGAACCCAGCACCCCGTTTTGGAGCGGAGCGTGGACGTCATGAGGAGTCGTATGCTATCCATGTTGGGCATCTTCTGGCTGGGCAGGATCCTGAACTCGCGGAGCACCGTCGACAGGATTGTCTTCATCTGGAGCATGGCGTATTTCTGCCCGATGCAGTTGCGGGCTCCAGCCGCGAAAGGGATGTAACTGTAGGGATGTCTGTTCCCGCTGTTCCCCGGCAGGAAGCGCTCCGGCCAGAACCGGTTCGGCTCCGGAAAATACCGAGGGTCCCGGTGCAACGAGTAGATGAATGCTACCACCGTGCATCCTGAAAACAAAACGTCCATTTTTCCACATTAACCCGTTGACACACCATTTTTCAGTTTGAAGGGAAAAAAATATTTGACCATCACTTATTTTTCCTTGTATTTTTTGAAATTTTTTTTTAAAAAAAAAAAAAAAAATTCAAGAGCCTATTTTTATGAGATAGACCATGTCCTTTTTAGAGGACGGTATGCGTCTATGCATTACCTTGGTCTCGGTAATGTCCTTCTAAAAGGACAGAATGTGTTGATGCATCTCGCTTTTGATAAAGTTAGAAAAAGGCTTTTCTCACAAAACTTTCCTTTCAAATCATAGTTTACTCTCTCTGAAATCTCATTTATCTTTATAGACCCTCCACCCTCCCCCTCCTCACCCACATTTTATGGCTGCACCTCTAATCAAAGTCTAAAATTACAATTTACTTCAGAAATAGACTACTTGAAGATTTACATCTGAGGTTCTGCTTCAACATTGGTCTTATCTTGGGGGGGGGGGGGGNCCCCCCCCCCCCCCAATCGCTCCTCGAACTAGCAGAGATAATTGCAGTTGCATTTTTTGCTGCTCAAAGGGAATTAGATTTTAATTTTTTTATAAATTATTTTGAAGTATACTAAACATAAGTATACCTTTCCTAATAAGTAAGATAATTAGAGTAAAAGTGGAAAAAGTTAATTACAGCGTTGCTGAATTTCTTCTGTTACTTTCATTTCATTTTCATAATTATTTACTGGGATAACTAATCGTCTGAGTAACATGGGCATTACAAGGAGTGATCCAGCTCCACATTTGGAACACATAATATATTAAAATTCTGTTAAAAATTACACTTTTGCTCCATGAAAAAAGTAGATATCCAAGAAAATGTACAAAATGCACTAGTGCTGTTGGAACTTTTTCAACTTTTACTTGCTCCAAATATCTTCAGTCAGGGATTTTTCAGGAAAATTTTAAAAATGTAAGAAAAAGAGGACATCAACAGACATATAAAATTTAAATGAAAACTTTATATTGAGTAAACGAGAGAGATCAAAAATGAAATTGAAAAATCTAGGACTAAAACTGTTTGAAGCTCTGACTTAAAGGAACAGTCACAAAAATTCACTAAAATAACAAAAAAAAGTGAAAGAAATGGATATCTATCCGTTTGTCTTTATGAACCATGCTTTGAGAGTTTGACTCTAGGAGATCTAAATTGTCTAAAACAAAACAATACAAGAGTAAATATGTGGCAATACTAGGGGGAAAAATATGAAAAAAAACTGCTGAGAGTAATTACACAACACTCTAGTCAAATCATCAGTCTTTTATTGTTACCTCTCCTCAACGAAAACTGACAAGTCAAAAAAAGAGAGTGCAAAAATGAAATGAAAAATCTATGACTAAAACTGTTTGAAGCTCTAACTTGCAGGAACAGTCACAAAAATTCACTAAAATAACAAAAAAAGAAAGTGAAAGAATGATCCATTTGTTTTTACGAACCACCCTTTGAGAGTTTGACTCTGGGAGATATAAATTGTCTAAAACAAAACAATACAAGAGTAAATAGGTGGTAATACTACACTGAGAAAAAACTATGGCTTATAAACCTATTAGAGGTAAATATGGAACACCACTAATAGTAGTACCTCTACATATAATAATAGCACATATACCTTAGTTATGGTCTCTGTACCTTAATTAGGTACAGAGACCTTAGTATGGTTCACAGACCGAGAATCATTAGTTTATTTACGACTATTATAGGTGTTCCATATTTACCACTAATAGGTTTATAAACCATAGCTTTTTCTCAGTGTAGGAAACACAAAATATGAAAAAACTGCGAAGAGCAATTATAGGAAACTCTAGTCAAATCATCAGTCTTTCATTGTTGACTCTCCCCAACAAAAACTGACGAGTAAAATAAATTTAACAATTGGTAACCAACTAAAAATTTGGTTTGTTCAAACTCTCACTGGACATGAAACTGATAAAAACAGTTGTTAGCACCGTTCAAGCAGAGATGCACATTGCACTTCACGCAAAAAATACGACTTTTTCCTTTGCACCCAGGATATTTGCACCTGGATCCATACTTATTATCATCAAAGTTGGCCAGGTGACCAACATTATCAAGCCGAACATCTACAATAGGTCGAACCTCTGCAGCAGGTCGCTTCACAGCAGGCTCAATTTCATCAATTCGATCCTGAAGTTTGCTGGGTCGACCTCTTTTTCGACGAGGAGTGTCCAGCTTCGATCAAGGCAGTGGCTACATATTGACGGAAAGACAACAGGTCTAAAATTTCTTTTTCTGGCTTCTTCAGAGCTCTGGCTGTTCTACGGTACTCTATGAAAGCTCCAGCAAGAGCCAGATCCATGCTATGTGCTATCATGCGAAGCGTCCACTTCCTTGATTTTATGTAAATCCTGTATAAGGAAATGTAATAGTCTAGTTGGTCAATACCTCCCATAAAATTATTGTAAAGCTGAATAACTTGTGGGCAATTAATGTTGTAGGCATTTGTTAACACACACCTACTGGAAAAAAAACACATTGGATCTAGAGTCCAGATTCTGAAAAACATCGACAAGAAAAAATAATCTTTATTCAATTAGATTCAATCTTAAATCAAAAACCAAGCCTCTTCATTTGAGCGGATTTCCTTTTGATTTAAGCCTCTGCATTTGAGCGGATTTCCTTTTGATTTAAGCACAAATCTGATTGAATCAAGAGTATTTTTTCTTGTCAATGTTTTCAAGAGTCTGGATTGTAGATCCAATGTGTTTTGTTTGTTTTTTTTTTTTTTTTTCCAGTGTACGCATTTGTCAATACAGTACGTTCTCTCTTTAACGAATATCGTTATAAAGAGAATCTTTCCGTACCGAGAAAATCGGTCGGCCCCTTTAACTTCCCATATTAAATATCGAGTATCATTATAACGAGAATCTCTCCGTGTCGAGGAAATCGGCCGGTCCCTTGAGTTCTCGTTACAGAGAAAAAGTACCGTGTACGATAAATGTAGCCCGGTATCTGCTTGAGCAGATGGATATCATGACAATTTTCTTGAGCCAATCGGCGAATTAATAGTAAGAGTTTATTGAAAAGTAGACGGATTGATGTTTGCTAAATATGCAGGGAATTAAACTGAAATTCAATACATATAGCCGGGCATCTGCTGGAGCAGATGACTTTCGCGACTATTTTCTAAAGCCAATTTATTGTCAAATTAATATTGGCAGTTAATCGAAATATAGACAGCTTGATGTTTGCTAGGCATATGAGAATTAAATTGAAATTTAAGACATGGGAACCCGACCTGCAAGTGAATCATGCAGAACTGCAAGCGTCAAATCCTGACGACTAGGAACGAGAGTACTGTACTGCTTACTATCAAATAACGGCAAACTAGTTTGATAGCGAATTTATTGAGCTTGTAGTATCTCGTATCAATTATTCCCGTTTTATTCCGTACATTTTAGAGTATCAATTCTACGCACAATCTGTCTACGCATTTTAATTATGAGAGTGGCGCATGTCAGCGAAAACATAATATACAATGCCATATGTCCCTTCAGACGAACCAATTATTCCCTTCTTGTTCCTTATTCTTGACTGCAACTTTGGCGCTTGTGGCGTGCGCACATGTTTCTATAGTGCTCTTCAAAACTTGGATTTTACCCCGGTTAAATGCGGAATTTATTTTAACGTTGTATATAAGTATGTGCAGAATGTTCTCAACAAACTGGAGCAGAAAGTCAAGAATGATGACACGCAATCGCACAGCATTTCTACACTGAGAAAAAACTATGGTTTATAAACCTATTAGAGGTAAATATGGAACACCTATAATAGTCGTAAATAAACTAATGATTCTCGGTCTGTGAACCATACTAAGGTCTCTGTACCTAATTAAGGTACCCCGTACCATAACTAAGGTATATGTGCTATTATTATATGTAGAGGTACTACTATTAGTGGTGTTCCATATTTACCTCTAATAGGTTTATAAGCCATAGTTTTTTCTCAGTGTACAGCAGTGTAGGCACTAATATGTGTTTCACGCCAACTGACCGACTGCACTGCGTTTGGAGCAATGCGGGAAGTATTCACGCAGTCTTGCAGGCGCCAATATGGGCTGTGCGCCGACCGCACTGTTTGGCGCAATGCGTGAAGTACACTGAGAAAAAACTATGGTTTATAAACCTATTAGAGGTAAATATGGAACACCTATAATAGTCGTAAATAAACTAATGATTCTCGGTCTGTGAACCATACTAAGGTCTCTGTACCTAATTAAGGTACAGAGACCATAACTAAGGTATATGTGCTATTATTATATGTAGAGGTACTACTATTAGTGGTGTTCCATATTTACCTCTAATAGGTTTATAAGCCATAGTTTTTTCTCAGTGTACTCTGAAAGCCTTGCAGGCGCGAGTAAACGTTTAATGCCGGCCTCACTGTGTTTGACGCGATTATTCGAATTCGCGTTAGATTAATCGCGGCATCGAACACTGGAAAAAAAAAAAAAAAAACTCTTGATTCAATCAGATTTAAGCTTAAATCAAGAACCAAGCCTCTTAATTTGAGGGGATTTCCTTTTGATTTAAGTTTAAATCTGATTGAATCAAGAGTCATTTTTCTTCTCAATTTTTTCAAGAGTCTATACTCTAGATCCAGTGTAATTCCCCCCCCCCCCCCCCNATTGAATAATACAGCTTAAAAGACCCATGTTGATGTTTCGACGCCGTATGAGCATTTTAACGTTGCCTCGTCTCTTCCGACTAAATATTTTTTCCGAAAAATGTTTGAAAAATTCTTCATACCGACGACCATCGTACAAATCTTTTCACTTCAATTGTCATCAGAATGTAAATCATCGATGACTTGTCAACAAAGTAACCTCAACTAGCGTTTATTTTCAAACGGTCTCCTGTTTTGCCAAACTCCTACCTTAAATTAACTTCATTTTAAATTCAAGCGTTCCTGTAGCAATTGTTAAGGTCTCTATTTGCGCAATCCTCACATATATTTTTTTAGACCTGTTGCGCAATCCTGGATTGCGGTATCGCACGCAAGTATACCCTGCACCCTCTTGTTCAGTGACTAGAGGCCCGCAACCCGAGGGGGTAGGAATGTTAGGCACCCTTTACCCCTTCTCAGTGACCCCTAGCACCCGGACCGTAATTTTTTGCCGTTCAAAAATTCATTTTTTAGCGTGAATAATTAGTCCCAGGACGAAATTATGATGAAAGCTCACTAAAATCCCGACTAAGTATCTTGATTTTACACTGACGTACGGTAGTTCGCCGCAAATCGCGATCGTGCACAAATGCCGCATATTATTCAACTGCCGCTTGAAATGAAAATGGATGAAGAATGGACGGAATCTTTAAAATTTGCTCACATTCAATGCACGAATCATTATTTTCTCTCAAATTTAGCAAAGAGAACCAATTTGTACCAATTGCAATGACATGAAAATGGTGTATGTGTTCAACAACGCAAGTTGCCTAATTTCGTCTTGTTTTATTTTTAACCAAGCGACTGACTTGCTGATGAACTATTTTCTGCATATACCCTTCTTACTCCAGGGTCAATTTTCACGAAGTTTCAAAGCCGCCCCTCCCCCCCCCCCCCCCCCCAAAAAAAAAAACAAATAAAAATAAATGGGGGCATGTTTTGCTTTGTTTCTTCTTACTTGAAAAGCGAGGCAGGAGATGAATTTAGGCAATTGATAATGTAGTTTGCTTGACTATGGTCAATGCCTTCCAATTATGTTGAGTAGAGTTGAAGCTGATTACCTTTCGGCAGGAACGAATTATCGGACAGAGTCGTATTCTGTTGGGCCACGCGTGCCATGACCGGAAGTGCTGGGAAGAGCCGCATCGTCTCCTTGATGACGCACTCCAGATACGCCATTCTTTGGAGGTCGTCGTAAGATGGTGGTCGACAATCGGACCCGAATATTTCGGCCAACTCCGTCGTCACCTGTAACCGTAGCGTCTCATTACTCTTCCGCGATACACTTGTCACACTTATCTTGATTCTAATATCCCGTGCACTTTTACGGAGTAGATTTTTCTCAGTCATCAAATTGTAGAAATGGAGACTTTAAGCGACCAACATGTTTGGCTGAGGTTAATTTATCTTGATGAAGTTATAAGCAATCGAACCCATAAGTTGCTAAAACTTTCCTTGATTCTAATATCCCATGAACTTTTACCAAGTACTTATTTGTCCTTCATCAAATTGCAGTTAACAGTAAGTAAAGCAGCAGCAGCAGTAAAGTTATAAACAATTGAACCTTTCTATTTCTTGCAACGGTAACCGTCATCGTCAGCGGGCTGATTATTGGAATTGATAGACAAAGCGATAGATCAAGAAGACAAAGGGAACGTGAAGCCATCCGATTTCTTAAAATGGGCGGTTCCTTTCGACGAAGGGAGAAAATGATCTGCCTTTTTTTTTAGTCTATTACCTACTTTCTTTTTCGATTGCAGCCGCCAATAGGATCCTACCATATCCCTCGTGTCCTCTTCGTCCATAGCTTTTGTCTATAAATTTCACTAATCGGCCCACTGGTTTAATATGGGATATAAAACGAACACACAGGAAGGGCAGAGGTGCAGAATCTTTCTAGCTTCCACATTTTCACGCGCCCGCCCAGGGGCTCACCAGATTTTTTCATCGGTTTTCCACAAAATTTTTCACCAATTTTAACCCCTCTCCTGTTTTTTGACTCTCGACCGGTGACCCTTCAAAATGTCCACTATTTCCACATTTCGGGGGCATTTTCTGCATTCCTGAAAGGAGGGGGGGGGGGCAACCGATCACATTGATCAACCGAGCACTTTGAATTTCTAAAAGGCGATTTGAATTTGTATTGATCCGCTGAAGAAATTTTTTCATGTCGCTCGTAAATTTTCTGCAGAGTACGCACGTCAACTGCTCTACAGGTCAGGATCACCGTCAATCGTGTCTCTATGATCACTCTTAATGGTCAACTTCCGATAAGCTCACAACTCGGACGCGGCACCTAAGCGGACCGCACATTCCGCGGTGAATAGCCGCGCGATTTATGTCTCTGGCGGCGAGGACGAGTGTGCAACGTGCAGCGCGCGAGGCGCATCTCACCTTGCGCTGGACATCCTGGTGGAGCGCCAACATGAGGATGGCGAAGCTGTTCTCGCACGCGGTCGTCTCTTGACCGCCAACCATGATGGTCACCACCTCGTCTCGCAGCTGACAGGTGACCCGCTCCAGCGCGGCATCCTCCTCTCCGTCGTCCTGCGTCGCCCCGCAGTCCGCGTTATTGTTCGTGTCCCTTTCGGCTGTCTCCTGCTCAATATTTTATTCATTCATATTTTAATAAAGGTATGACAATAAAGGTGTTGCATGTGTGAGGAATTTGCGATTTGACTGTTGATTTTTATGCAAAAGCTCGCGTGAAACACGATGGTGCCCCTGGTTTTCTCTGAAATCAACTCCCAAGCTCAAAAAAAGCTCTCTAGTCGAGGCCAAAACGGAGGGGATATCCCACGCTATCCTGAGAGTCTACCTCTACATCAAGACAAACTCTCCATGCAAAGATAGGGAGCAAATACATTGACAGGGCTGCCACCTTATTTGGGGACTCCAAAACTGAAAACACGGCGACCCTGCTAATGCATTTGCTCCCTATTTTTGCATGGAAATGAGTTTGTCTTGATGTAGAGGTGGACTCGCAGGATAGCGTGGGATATCCCCTCCATTTAGGCCTCAAATTGAGAGCTTTTTTGGAGCTTGGGAGTTGATTTCTGAGAAAACCAGTGGCACAATCGTGTTTCTCGCAAACTTTTACGTGAGAATCAACAGTCAAATCGCAAATTCCTCACTTACGCAACATCTCCATTAATGTGAAGTAATGTTCGGGGAAAGAAATGGCGGGAGAAGGACCCGCCCTCATTGTGAACCTGTTCGTCGCCTAAGTTCGGATCAAGTCAATACACTGGAAAAGAAAGTATCACAATCTCAACTATAATTCCAGCTGATTTTGGCACAAGCCATACTAGTAGTTGCACCAGTTAGAAGTGTAGAGACACCAGCAGCGGTATAGTAAATCCAACCGCACTTGTGCTGATTGTGAGAGCTCCAGCTAGAGGTATGGTTGAATCAACCACCCTTTCAGCAGACTTAACCACCTTTCGCTCGTGCAGCTACCCGAGTACCTGGAGCCAAAATCAGCTAGGAGTATAGTTGAGATTGTGATACTTTTATTCTGTGTAGGAGAGGTCGATCAAACTTTTTGAACTTCAAACGCTTAAAACTCCCTTTATACTAAGCAGTGAGGTGCTGAAAGTGGTTCCATTGGTTTTATCGTAAAATTTTCTTTTAGAAGCATCCCTGAAAATTTGAAATGTAACGACTTAAACATCAAAAATCGCATGTCTTAGTAAAAAATTCCATGTCCGACGTTTCTAATTGACTCGACTCACTGTGCGCCGGCTTGATGTGGTATAGACGGTGAAATTCCCAAAACGTTCGCTTGGAAAAAGTCTCTTGGATCCGGAGTCCGAACTCTTGATTCAAGTACTGATAAGATACGCGCAATTGAAAACCTCCCTCTCATGAAAACTCATTTGTTTGCGCGAGTCAAATCGCTCACTAAACGTTACCGTGGCATTATCTGCAATACGAAACTATGGTAGCCTCAATCATGACGCTTTGGCTCAGCTATAGCCAATTTTTTACACTTTGAACGACAAAGGTTGGGAAAGGAACAGAGCTCGATTGAGAAGCCTGCCGACACCGTTGTAAGGCTCGATTTGACCCACGTAGAGTATATAGTTTCTTTTAACCGGGCAATTCAAATTTCCTGTAACCAATGACCAATAGAAATGTTAATATCTTAGTTAGGAGTTGGTTCCAGTAATATTTGATGCAAGAATCGTGTTCTACATGAAATTCTGGTCACAAAGTACGTATCGGAGTGCACTGGGAAAAAAAAAAACACATTGGATCTAGATTCCAGACTCTTGAAAACAGCGACAGGAAAAAATACTCTTGATTCAATCAGATTCAAGCTTAAATCAAGAGCCAAGCCTCTTAATTTGAGCGGATTTCCTCTTGATTGAAGCTTAAATCCGATTGAATCATGAGTCCATTTTCTTGTCAATGTTTTCAAGAGTCTGGACTTTAGATCCAATGTGCCTTTTTCCCAGTGTGCTTAAATTCGAACCTTGTCAAGTGGTCCATTTCGTCCCCTAAAAAAGGAAAATTCTCACCTTCTTATCGGCTAGAGGCTTCTGCCCGCCATCGAAGCCCCCGCGGAGCCTGGCCCAAAATCCGGGCTCCTGTTGCGCGTCCTTCTGTCGGCGGAGGCTCGCGATGAGGCGGGCCATGCGCCGCTGGTCGACGCCCTCGTAGGCGGTGTCGATGAGGAGGTCCAGGAAGGCCCGCGTGTTGCGGGAGCGGCAGAACGCATCGTCCTCCTCCTGCCCGGAGACCACCGGCGAGACACTCGTGGCGGCCAGGTGCCGCTCTTCCAGCTTCTCCAGGATCACCTGCGTCGCGAACGCCTGCACGCCGCGCATCGCCGTGTCGTGCCGAGTCTTCAGCGACGTCAGACTGAAGATGGCGTTGCTCAGTAACCACGGGCTTATGATGCGCATGTACCACACCTGGAAGCCGGGATAAATTTGTTAAATTTCTAGAAGAATACACTATGGACGGACCCGGGCCCAATTCGTGGTGCTATCAGAGACGACCCTTCAGATCGGACCCAATTCCATGTGAACATCGAATGTTCACATGGAATTGGGTGCGGTCGGCATCACATTCTATGTTCTATTGGAAACATGTTGAACAATGGTTCAAGTAAGTCTGAGGCTAAGATAAGACAAGGATCTCAAGTCTTGAAAATCCAAAAAGAAGTATGAATAAATAATTTGTCTTAGCGACACAGCTTATTTTCGGTTTCAGCAGCCAAACGTGCACAGGATCCGTCGATCAGCCCCATCAAACACTAGAAACATAGTAAATCCTCTCGTTTACGCGTTTAAAACGAACAACTAATATTAAGAATAGTTCTGGGTAACAGAGGTGATTTTTGTTACCGGTACCTTTGATACAATAAAGACCATTCCAGCCTCGATCGACAGTATCAGTAGCAATACTTGGAACCTGGCAACAATCGTTTCCCTCAATTTAAATGCACGCTAATAAATCGATTGTAGGTGGAGTGGTGCGCCTCAACTGAAATCGATAGTTTTGACGAATTTGAATGGAAGAGTAACGATGTTGCAAACTTCCAAGAAGCACCACTGCACAGTGCCAGTATAATTTTTTTTTTTTATTTTAAGTAAAGTGAAAGTTCCTTACGTGTAAGACGGTCTCCATGCCTTGGACGAAAACGTGGGTGCTGTTTTTCTGCGCCTCAACTGTGACGCCCATAGCATTCTTTGTGATCATATCCAAAGTGCAGAGTCCAATAAAGCGATGCACCTCAACCTCCCCGTTATTGTCCATTTGGTTCCTAACGTTGTCAATCAAAATTTTGGACTCCATGTGAAAATTGTCTATGAATGTCTTCAAAATCTGCAGGAAAAAACGAAATATCATTAAGCCCCACATTATCGTCAAAACTCTTAAGTAATACTCGATTTTTGAGCCTTTGGGTAACACAATGGTAGTCACATAAGTCATGTCACAAACCCTGTCTTATACAAATCAGAAAATTATATGAAAATGCAGGTTGTACGACGTAAATGAGATCTTGCCGATCTCATCATCAGGTGAAAAATTACATGACTTCCGGCAATTTTTAGGCGACGATAATTGGTACCATTGGGAAAGTTATTGAACGAAGATCGCGGGTACCCTCGAGACATTCTTGAAATCTTCAGGAGATTTATGCATTCAGCAATCCAGTTAGCTTATACTCTTGACTTTTTGCTTCGCACAATGAGTTAGCTTCGCTATGGTCACAGAATCCTGTTTTGATGCTTGATTCTTGTAGATCATCGGTTAAAAATAATATGAGATCCGTCCAAACGGCAACTTTCTACCTTCATTAATAACGAGAATCGAGAAAAAGTCTATTTATGACATCCACTGCGGTATTTTATATCATGTTATGCTATGCCTAAGTTCAGTTGATGACGTCATAAATCGAGTTTTTCAAGGCGCGATATTTAGGTTAATATTGAACGTAGAATGTTGCTGTTTGGGCAGATCTTATTAATTTTAACTGATCTACAAGAATCAAGCGTTAAAACACTATGGAGATGTTGCATTTGTGAGGGATTTGCGATTTGACCATTGATTCTTATGTAAAAATTCGCGAGAAACACGATGGTGCCGCTGGTTTTCTCTGAAATCATCTCCCAAGCTCCAAAAAAGCTCTCAAGTTGAGGCCAAAATGGAGGGGATATCCCACCCTACCCTGAGAGTCCACGTCTACACCAAAAAAAAACTCTCCCTGCAAAGATAGGGACCAAATACATTGGCAGGGTTGCCGTGTTTTCAGTTTTCGAGTCCCCAAATGAAGTGGCTTCCCAGTCAATGTATTTGCTCCCTAACTTTGCATGGAGAGTTTGTTTTGATGTAGAGGCGGACTCTCAGGGTAGGGCGGGATATCCCCTCCAAGTCAATGTATTTGCTCCCTAACTTTGCATGGAGAGTTTGTTTTGATGTAGAGGCGGACTCTCAGGGTAGGGCGGGATATCCCCTCCATTTTGGCCTCACTTTGAGAGCTTTTTTTGAGCTTGGGAGATGATTTCAGAGAAAACCAGTCGCAGCATCTTGTTTCTCGCTAACTTTTATATAAGAAACAGCAGTCAAATCGTAAATCCCTCACACATGCAACATCTCCATTCTGTGACTAGCGCAACTGACCCGGTAGTCAGGGAATTTTCGTTTACAAATATTTTTTCTCCGTGCATTGTCTTTCCTGCCCTTAAATGAAAGAACTTAATTTTGTAACCTGAAAATGGAAGGCGGGCGTGATGAGCTTCCTGTTTTTTCTCCACTCGTTGACGTCCGTCACGGAGAAAAGGCCTTGCCCCATGATGCTACTCTGCATGATGGTGTACTCCGTCGATTTGCTGATGAAGTGCGGCGATCCCAATGTGAGGGCTAAGTCCTCCGGTTTCACAAGGACAACATACACCCGATCAACGATCCACACCGCGAAATTCCCGTCTTGACCGTAACTGTAAAATCAAGAAATTTCATCAGTGGGTGATGGAAGTACGATGCGAAGCTCTGGGTCTGTCGCGGGTGGCCATTAAGCGCACAGGAGCTTTGTGTAAGTACTTATAGCTGTTAGATGCTTGGTGTACTCCTGGAGCAATGGGCCGACCCTTGTCACGATCCCTAACCAAAGGTTGTGTCCTCAATTACGGCAAAGATGTTACCCGTGCCAATCGTACAGGGTAAGGCTCCGCCGCAAGGTTGCTAGCACAATTCCGTTCTGCTTCCATATCGGGGAAATATGAAAATATGAAGAAGCTCTCTAAGTGTTCTCTCAGTACAAGAGTAACGTTATTCTGGCATTTCCATACCTTCGTATCGTACAGGGCATATGAATTTGACCTCTACATCATGTTATTCAGAGAGAAAAATTACTTACTATCGAACAAGCTTTTCGGCTGTGTTAAGAGCGTGCTCCCGCAAGGTTGCTATAGCACAGTTCCGTTCTGCTTCCATATCGGGGAAACATGAAAATATGTAGAAGCTCTCTAAGTGTTCTCTCAGTATAAGAGTATCGTTACTCCGGTATTTTCATACGTTCGTATCGTACAGGGCATATGAATTTGACCTTTACATCATGTTATTTATAGAGAAAAATTACTTACTGCCGAACAAGCTTTTCGGCTGTGTAAAGAGCGTAATTCCGCAAGTTTGCTAGCACAATTCCGTTCTGCTTCCATATCGGGGAAATATGAAAATATGTAGAAGCTCTCTAAATGTTCTCTCAGTACAAGAGGAACGTTATTCTGTTATTTGCATACGTTCGTATCCTACAGGGCATATAAATTTAACCTTTACATCATGTTATTTAAAGAGAAAAATTACTTACTGTCGAACAAGCTTCTCGGCTGTGTAAAGAGCGTGCTCCAACTTTCCCCACATCAGCCATATGTGTCCTA
This sequence comes from Bemisia tabaci, assembly GCF_001854935.1. Taxonomy (NCBI): domain Eukaryota; kingdom Metazoa; phylum Arthropoda; class Insecta; order Hemiptera; family Aleyrodidae; genus Bemisia; species Bemisia tabaci. The sequence goes on along the minus strand of NW_017547112.1, from coordinate 767,376 downwards.
CCACCGGCATATTGCGACCGATCTTCCGAATGGACTTCATTAGTTTTATCAACGGGCGTCGTCTCCAGTGCAAGTATGCCTCTAATAAGTAAACTGTCACGAAGAGGATTCCTACAGTATAGCCAATTACGTGCAGCACGTCCATTTTTCTTGATTTTTATGATATCTGTAACAAAATTAATTCTGTAAAGTTCAGCACTCACTTATTTTCATGCGTTTTTTTCAAGGAAAACCGTTTACTTATACCCGTGCGAATTTCACGGCAGTTACCTAGGCGAGTGTCAATATTGACCGAAGCTTAACCCGTGAAGCAGGAAAATTCTGTCGCATTGAGAAGAGACGCTCTGTAAATTCTCAGACGTCGCTCAATTGACGTGCACTGAGAAAAAACTATGGCTTATAAACCTATTAGAGGTAAATATGGAACACCACTAATAGTAGTACCTCTACATATAATAATAGCACATATACCTTAGTTATGGTCTCTGTACCTTAATTAGGTACAGAGACCTTAGTATGGTTCACAGACCGAGAATCATTAGTTTATTTACGACTATTATAGGTGTTCCATATTTACCACTAATAGGTTTATAAACCATAGCTTTTTCTCAGTGTGGACTGTTTTTTGAGGAGGCTTAATGAGCGTTACCGTGAAATAAATTTACATTAATACGTTGTATTTTTACGTTATTTATGCATAAAAATATCTGAAAAATCGGATGAGCTATGTTTAAGTGCTTCCCTGAATAATCTTATTTCATCTAAGGAAATGCGGTAACGTCTGAGGGCTTACGTGGCACTCGTTCTCAGCATGGCAGTCAGCTGCGATTACTACGGTAAGATGTCAGCTAAGCAGTGGCATACGTGACGGAATAGTTGCGTACTATTTTTGATTCAAGGAAGTTCATCACTTTTTTAATTCACAGGAAAAGCCATTAATTTGAAGTCATATTTTTACTGTAAAAATGGTGGGCCCAAATTTTGTTTGCTACGGTCAACCGCAGCCGGTCGAAAAAAATACACGCGGCCCAACGCAGACCCGCCCACAGAATCTCCCCTCGGTCCTGGCAACCGCTTCACCTTATTTTGAGGATTCTCTGTAATGTACCAATCAGATTTGTATCACTGTACCAACATTTTCCCAGCATGCACAAATAATGAGCCTTTCGCTTCAAAGAGGATTTGTTTCTTGAATTTACGTGCTCAGTTTTTTCACCAAATGACATTTATGTGGAACGTAAAGCTTAGTAAAATGTAGGATTTATCATCAATCAAGCTTAAGCATAAAACGACCTCATGCTTCAATGTACATAAACTTCATCAATACTTTTGAAACATTACCCTCTCTCAGATTTTTGTCCTCTCGTGTTTCCTCTGAAGAGTCAAGTGAGAATTCCTGCACCACCTGTATTTTCCTGGTTTTGAAGTGATAAGAGGAAGGTCGCCATTCGGCTCGTCATTGAGAGAAGTTCTTCGAATTTTGCCTGGAACAATCAATTCGTCCGTCTTTAAAGTTCGTTTTTCTCCTCGTCAGAACATGTTCGTCTCAGAAGAATACAATACATGGATATACAAACCGACCAACAAATGTGCAAACAAACCAAGCAGAAAACATATCGGATAGAATCATGGGGAACTTCTAATTTGTAACGGTTCGCTCAGCAATTTTGTTTGCAATAATAACAAGTGGTAGCTGTGAATGAACGTAAGTATGATCAGATAAACTTACCAACTTTTCTCTTGCACCGTGAACAGCAGGTCAAATCAGATCATTATACTCGATAACGACTCCGTCCTCTCTTAGAATGTTTGCCCTTTTCAGATTAAAAGTTAGATGTACCGAACTGCCAGAGTTGCGGGAAAGGAAACCATTCGTCAAACAAAGAAACCGCACGGAATGGCGTGCAATGGGTAGTTGGGTGTGTACCACCGGTTGGTACCGCACTAATGAATCGCACTAAAACTAAAACGTAACCGCTTAAATTTTAAACTTTTCGCCGGTGTAAAAATTACCTACTTAGCTCGTCGAGGTGGTAAGAGCACTGATGTAGACGGCCGTAAACTTTCAACTGCCGTCCATTGATTTTTAATAGTAGGAGTTCGAATAACTGTAGCATCGTGTGCGCAATAACTTAAATTAGTTAAGTAATTATCAGACACAATTGCGCTGAGATTGTCATTTGGTACTTTAATCAGCTTCAATTACTGAATCTTACAATGTGTTGATAAATAGCATTAGAAAAAGTTCCCCTGTCGCAATTATACGGTGCATCATCAATAGCTAATACTTACCCCCTCCTCGTAGGCGGATAGACCGCAGTATGTCACGAATGTGACTGGAGCTTGACTAATAGGTAAAATTTTTGAAACTTTTAGCAGCATCCAATTTTAAAGTTATCCGGTTCCCTACATTGTATCGGTAAATGGTACGAGGAAAAGAAGACTGGTATTAAGCTAATTGTCTGTTTATCGGAGACGTGATGAGAATATGACTTCCGTTGTCAGCCTTACGTTTATGCCGATGAAAATTATACATTGACGTCAATTGACCTGTTCGGATTTTTTCGTGTGGCTACTAATATAAAGTTTGGAACGTTCCTATTATTTTTCCTCGCACTCTCTCAAAAGAATGTTCTGTTCTGAAACAATGCACGATTGCTACAATTTTGAGGTCATGAGTTTACTGATTAAACTGAAATTACACTTTTGATGTGAAGTGAAGTGATACTTCATTTAGGCGTACAAGTCTAAAGGCGTACTTCTTCGCTCTAGGTCTGGTTTACCTCGTAGACGTCTGGTCAAAGGCAGATGCAGAATTTCGGCATGATGCTGATAGCCGTGGACGACACCTCAGAAAAAAAAAAGCATCTTAAACTTGCCGCCTAGAAATATTTTTTCTTGAATCAAGAATGTTTTTGTTTGAATTAAGCTTCTTTTCTGGTCAACCCAGGCATTTTTTCTCTGTGTCTCTAGGATAATTCCGCTTGAATCCAGATAAAAAGAAGTTTTGCGGTAAATTCAAGAATCATCAGGCTTGAGCCAAGAAACTTTTTGTTTTTCAATGATAGTTCACAGGGCCATCCTTTATTGATAACTTTCTAATGAGTGAATATAATCTTGAAGAAGTTGAAATGATCGTCAGAGCAGAGATACTCAAAACATCTCGTATCCTCCGTTTAGCGGTTATTTATTTATTTATTTTTTTTTTCAATGTTGAAATATATGTTGCTCCTCTCTTCTCTAAAAGGCGCGTTTCATCAATTTGTTTTATTGATTCTGCAGTCGTTGGATGTCCAACATGAACTTCTTCATACCAGTAACGTGGCGTGAATTGCGATGCACCGATTGTTATGTCGTGTAAACCTATGGTATAGAATCGATTATTAAGGTGTTCGCTGCGGACACCCTGTTTATCGATCCTTTTCCATAGGTTTAAATGGCATAACAATGATATATCGCTAAGCACGCCACGCCACTGCATACACAAGAGCGAGAACAGCATCCGCCGCACAATGGATTGAGTCAATGCGAGAGGTCGGACAAAATTTGGAAACTTCAAAAACTTGTGACTCCGTTTATACAAAACTTGGAGGTTTTAGATGTGGTTTGATCGGTTTCCCCGTGAAATTGTCTTTTAAAGGCTCCCCTTAAACTTTAAAATTTGACGAATTAAACATCATAATTTGTAGTTTTAGCGCGCTCACTGGAAAAAAACACATTGGATCTGAAGTCCAGACTCTTAGAAACATCGACAAGGACAAATACTCCTGATTCAATCAGAATCTAGCTGAAACCAAGAACCAAGCCTCTTAATTTGAGCGGATTTCCTTTTGATCTAAGCTTAAATCTGAGTGAATCAAGGGTCCTTTTTCTTGTCAATGTTTTCAAGAGTCTGGACTCCAGATCCAATGTGTTTTTTTTCCAGTGCTGTCAGTGGCACTATGCGCCATACTCCTTAGGTAATGTTTTATTTCCTCTCCACACAAAATGCTTCAAAATCTGAGACTTTGGAAATATTCAAAACCATCTTCCGCGACACACTTATGCTGTTTGGCTTCCCTGTCCCTGTATTAAACAGACTATTTTTAGGTAAAAATTGAAATAATTCAGAATGGAGCTCCGGCTATATACCATGGACGGCAGCAAAGCTCCTCAGTCCAACTGCGCGTGGTTGACGAACGCATTCATTAACACTCCTGCAATCCAATTACACGACAACTAATGAAAGGTTAAGAACTAGAGGCTAATTACATCGAAACGATACAAAGTTTCATTTGTCAATTTACACATTTACTAAGTTGCAAATTTCCCTTTGACATTCGATCGTGTGAACTTTTTTGTGTGATCTCACTTAGATTTTCTTAAGTTCTAGTGTCCTTGGTGCTTCCGTCAATGAGTACAGGATTAAGACGTCAGTAAAACTTGAGAATGTCGGAACGCATAGGTGGATCCACACATTCTAACGGGGCACTGTGGATCGAGTCAATTAGAGAGGTCGGATATGAAATTTTTACTAAAACAACAAATTTCGATGTTTATTTCGTCACATTTTAAATTTTAAGGGATGCTTTAAGCAGAAAATTTCACGAGGATACCAATGGAACCATTAATAGAACCTTAAAGCTCTGTGTCAACGGAGTTTAAAGTGTTTCAAGTTTCCAAATTTTGTCCGACCTCTCCCATTGACTCGATCCACTGTGCGGGGGAGGGACGTTGAAGAGCCCGGGGACCTCCCCCACAACATTTTTGAATTTTTGAAGCGCACTGGAAAAAAAACACACTGGATCTAGAGTCTAGACTCTTAAAAACATCGACAAGAAAAAGTACCCTTGATTCAATTAGAATCTAACTTAAAGCAAGAACCAGGCCTCTTAATTTGAGCGGATTTCCTTTTGATTTAAGCTAAAATCTAATTGAATCAAGAGTCCTGTTTCTTGTCAATGTTTTCAAGAGTCTTGACTCTACATCCAATGTGTTTTTTTTTCCAGTGCGTTTAATATGCAATTTGAGTCACTTTCGTCATGTATAATAACCCCACCCCCCCCCCCCCCCCC